>SJYC01036379.1:0-57770 GCA_006408675.1 Madoqua kirkii | reverse complement strand
AGACTGCAGCTTCTAACAAAGCTCTATCACTTACAAATTTGTGACATTGGGTAAGCTGCTTATCTTCTCTGGTCTCAGTTTCCTCATCTGAAAAATGGGGATAATAAAAGGATCTGGCTCACAGAGTTGCTCGGAGGAGGCAATGGCACCCCACTCCAGTACTCTTGCCTGAAAACTTCCATGGATGGAGGAGCCTGGTAGGCTGCAGTCCATGGGGTCACTAGGAGTCGGACATGACTGAAGCGACTTAGCAGCAGTAACAGCAGCATAGAGTTGCTGTGAGGGTGAAATGAGTTAATGTGGGGAAAGAACTTGGCAAAATGCATGGTTCCATTGTGATGAATACAAATTATCAATCTTTCATCCAAAACACTTGTGGCCAAAGGTCATAATTTTTTTTTTTTGAGATAAAATTGACATATAATATTATACTAATTTTAGGTGTACAATTTAATGAGCTGATGTGTGTATAGATTATGAAATGATCAGCTGCAATATGTTTTGCTAACATCCAAATCTCACATAGTTACAAATGTTTTTTCTTGTGATGAGAGCTTTTAAAACCTACTCTGTTAGCGACTTTGAAATATACAATATAGTATTGTTAGCTATAGTCACCATGCTGTGCATCACATCCCCAGGATTTACTTATCTTATAAATGGAAGCTTGTACCTTTTGGCCACCCTCACCCATTGCTCCTACTTCCATTGCCCACCTCTGGCAGCTACTATCTGTTCGCTATGAGTTTGGTATTTTTTCTTTTATAAGCATTCATATGTAAGTAAAATCATATAGTATTTGTCTTTCTTTGACTTACTGCATCCAGTTTTTCTTATTTTAGAAGGTAATATGGTTCATAACCATCTCTTGACGTATCTCTCATGGTGAGTGCCAGGGCAGAATGTGCCCACATCAGATATATTCATTATTCTGAAACAACTGTATTGATCTTCATGGAGGGACTTAAGACAGAGCCTCTTAACTGAAAGAGCCTCTTCAGTTCAGGTCAAGTTTGCTGCCAGGTAAGATTTGGCAACAAATTAACAACAACATCAACAACAACAAAGCAATTGTTTCTGTTGTCGAGATATTTGGGATTGTAATTTGGTATTAATATTACTCACATTTATCCACTGGAATTTTTCTGTCACCGAGACTGCCATGTGTGCTGGATGACTCCTCTCCAGGAAGCCCTGGCCCCAGCTAGCCCTGCTAGCTCACCTCACCTTAACTCCTCCCCTGGGACTCCACAGCCCGTGGGAGTGGGTGCTGACCAATCAGAGATCATTTTATACTGAGACCTGCTATCCGACACCATGAACCTAAGTCAAATCATTGAGGGCAGGAAGAGGGTTTTCTATTTCTCTGGTCTTCTTAATAACAAGTAGAACTGAGTATGCAGTTGGGGCTTAATAATGCGTCCTCTATGAATTCTGCTGCCCGCTTGTTGTCCCTCTAACACTGACTTGTCTGGGGCTGGAAGAGACCACACGGCGTCCAGAAACCATGCGGCTTCTGTGCTCATTCAGCTCTAGCTTTGCAGCCCACAGGCGCCTCACTGGCCACCTGTAACCCCCCAAAATGTACTGAGCATGTGCAATATACTAAAGCCTTTCCTAAGCCCCTTTATGCTTTAATTCAGTTAATTCTCACAGTGATCCTGCTGAGACTACCATTTCTCCAGTGAACCCCAGGCAGTGTGCATAACATACAAATTACTATTTTCCCCATATTTAGTGTACTAAGCAGTGACACCAAGGACATGCACTCTGTTGTATCACCATCACCACTATCTATTTTCAGAACTTGTCGTCTTGCACAGCTGAAACTCTCTACCCATTAAGCACATCTCCCCATCCCCCCCACCCCTTGGTAGCCTCTGATTTTCTCTGTCCTGATGAATTTAACTATTCTAGATATTTCGTATCAATGGAATCGTACAATATTTTTCTTTTTGTGTCTGGTTTATTTCACTTAGCCTAATGTTTTCCAGGTTCACCCATGTTGAAGCATGTGTCACAACTGCCTTCGTATTTTGGGAGGAATAATATTCTATCGTGCATCTACACCACATTTTGTTTATCCATTCATCCGATGATGGACACTTGGGTTGTTTCCACCTTTTGGCTATTGTGAATGATGCTGCTGTGAACACAGGAGTACAAATATCCGTTCAAGTCCCTGTTTCAATGCTGAGGATATACAATTACTAGGAAATGGAATTGCTGGTCTTCTGTTAATTCTATGTCTGATTTTTTGAGGAACTGCCAAATTATTTTCCATGGTAGCTTCAGTCCATTTCAGTTATTATTTCTCCATCCCTTCACTCATCACACAGCTAGTTAGTGGGTGTCATCCACGCGCAGGCATGGTGCTAGGCTCTGGGGACTCACGGGGCCCTTGCAGTGTGGCGGCACATAGGCACAGACAATAGTGTGAAGCATATAGTGTGGGCTTCCTCCCTGTTCGTCCCAGGGTATCTCCCCATCTACCTCCTCTTATCAGCTTTTGTGGTTTTCCACCAATCTGATGACTCTTCCTCAGCATCCATCTCTCCCAGCACAGTTCAAAAATCTCTCCACACACCTGCAGGCTGAGAGAAGTCCCTTCCAGACTCTCTTGATTCCCACCTTTCGACCTTCCTTAAAATGACATCACCTTCCCTGAAGCTTGTGGAACCTCTTGCCCTTGTCAAACTCTGACTTGCCAGTCGTGGATTTCCAGCTCCCCTCCCATCCCCACTGGTCTTCATAATTGTCTGGTCCCCTAGGCAACCCACCCAAGCATCTTCACACACCCTCGCCGTCCCTCTATGCCTTCACCCTGGTGTCTCCCCAGCTGCCCTGGGGGCCCCGCCAGACCAGCCTCACTTCAAAGTGGAGTGGAAGTTGGATTTTCCATCCAGAAATACGAAACCGGAGTCACATTCTTTTGTGAAGCCTTTCTATGTGAATCCCACTCCGGAGCTCCAGGCCACTCCTATTTTGGTTTTAATCAATTTGGCTTTAATGAATTTCTGAACATGAACCCCTGTCACCATCGATTTCCATTATAAAACTGGAAGATGGGTTTAAAGAAAATGAACTCATGGCAGGCCTCCCAAATGTCTGCTGGGCAACTATGGGCTCCCACCCCAAGGACCTGAGCGTTATGGGGAACCACAGCCTGGGCCCTGTTCTACTGTGTTTTGTGGGGAACCATGGCCTTTCACTTTTGCCCTCTCTTGGCCCCCTTTCTGCGAGGAGTCTTCTGTAAGACTCGAGCTCAGCCTCCCAGCCATAGAGAACGGAGCCCTCTCCTTTGAGGTGAGCCAGTCCTTCCTTTTCTCCTACCCTGTAGTTGGCGAGATTTTCCTCAATGGGCTGCTTACTGCTTTCAGGCCTTTCGGAGCCCACTTGCCTCTGGGGGTTAGCATATAGACCCCCTCCTATGTCCCCTGAAGTCTCCAGCTCACATCAAATCACACGGTTTCCTAAATTCCAGTTTTCTCAAACTGGAACAATGGGCAACTTCAGTTTTCCTTTCTCCTCTCCACCTCCCACTCAGTTCTCACAGCTTCCTCCTAGGCTCCTCGACCCATAACTGGCTGGGAATTCATGTTCAGCCAACCTGAAACATTAGCATACCTAAAAGCCACATTTACATTTTATTACTCTGTAGGAAAACCATGTACAATACAACCTACAATAAATAGAAGAAAAGGGAAATCGACACAAGTTCTCCAGGGTGTAGGGTAGGCAATATATACCTATATATTATTTTTAAGACTTTTTCTTTTTTAATGAGAAGGTGGTTAATGAAGTAGCTAGGGCTGTGGTATGTTGGGTGTCTTATGCCACTGGTGTTTCTGCTTCATTTACCCAATTCTTTTTTTAACCAGAGGAATTTTTCCCTAACGGGGAATCCCCTGATTTTGCATTCAAAGCTCTCCAAATTTAGTTCCTCCCCTCTTTTTGTTTTGTATTTATCTGTCAAACACAGCCAGACTGAGAAAGTACACTTTGAAGTGCTAGGGTGGAACCTTTCTTAAGTTCTGCTGTGGGCTGTGCATTTCTGAAGTTCAGACCTTGAGAAAGAGTAAATCATTCCAGGGCACTGAGTGGCCAATTTTATGCCTTAGAAACTCTAAGGTAAGTTTGAGTAAACTTGCTGGAACTCAGCTTCACAGCCACCTTCTCTGTCCAATGGGTTGATGCTGTGTTACATGGCAGCGCAGCTCCCCAGGGTCCCTGAAAAGCAAGAGTCCTGCCCTTAGCTGATGGAGCTGACCCTCTTCTGCTCCCTCGGCTCACAGCTCCTGAAACGCACCGCTGCTGACCCTCCCTGCCTGAATTCAGCATTAGGACTGTCCTCTCAGGCCGCACCATCAACAAAGGCTGGTGATACCTGGGACAATGTCTGGAGATGCCCTTCAGCCCTTGCAGTGTCTGGAGAAGAACACTGGCTCCTGGTCTTCGTGGCTCTGCTCAGATCACATTGAGTACAAAGGGACAACTAGATCATCCAGTGATGCTCTTCAGGGTCCTGTCATTGGAAAACTCTCAGGGAAGTCTGGCCCGGGTGACAGACCTGTCTGAGGTAGCCCTGTACTCACCTGGACTCCATGCCCTCATGTTGCCCCGGGGTGTCACTGTGCACTGGGTACCCTCTCTCTGCCCAGATTTTCCCTCCCTAGTGAAGCATCGCCATCAGTGCACACACATATTTCACTACCTTCCATCTTTAAAAAATAATTAAATAGGAAAAATTCGCTTGAAGCTAGGTCACTCTTCTCTAGCACCTGATTCTTCCTCTTCCTTTCAGCATAAAATTCATCAAAAGAACTATTTTCACAGTCACTACCTTCCTTCTGCACATCACCTCTTGAACCCTTTCCAACCAGGCTTTGCTCCTACCACTGCCCTGAGACTGCTCTTGCCAAGGGTTACAATGGTGCCCAATGGTCAGATCTCAGTCCTCATCCTCCCCACCTCTCAGCACCATTGGGCCAGTAGACTGCTCCCTCCTAGAAACTTCTTTCTGGGTCCCTTAACATGCCTGTCTCTGATTCTACCTCCCTCACTGTTTTCCGTCCACCTGACCGGGTCGTCCTTAACTCCAGGCTCCAGCCTTGCATCCCTCATTTTCTTGAGCCATGCTCACTCCCTGGGCACTGCATCACATCCCTGTTTTGAGAAGCGTTCATATGCTGATGAGTTTGCATTCTGATTCTGACCTTTCTTAGCTGGGTGGCCTTGGACAAGTCAGGTAACCTCTCCATGCCTGGGTATCCTCATCTGTAAAATGAGGAGAATAATAGTATCCCAACCATAGGGTTGTCATGAGGATTAACTGAGTTGGTACCTGCAATGCACTAAGTCATGCCTGGTAGGTTGATCAAGTAAATGCTTTTCCCACCCCTTCACCTGGCCAACCTCAGCTCACACTCTAGGTTTCAGTATAAATGTTACTGCTAGACTGCTATGCACCTTCTTTTCCTTATCTCACTTATCATTGTGATGGATGCTTTACCTCTGTGGCTGTTGGCTTTAGCTATCTCTGTGCCATAACTGGTTAGCCCGTGGAGGTCAAGGACAGCACTTTTCCATGCTCTGTTCCCAGCATCCAGAGTGATGGGGGTGCTGGTAGTAGAGGGGGCACCTCTGTGAAACGTCAATGGGTGAATGAAAGAGCAATTGAACACATAAATGGCTGTACTCTAAGTGGCTTCTGAGGCTGTGGAGCTTAATTAAGCAGGTGGATCTCTCCTGACAAAGGGACTGAGGAAGGATCTTGATCAGGACACACTGAGGAGCCGAGCTATAGAAGAGGCTGTGAACTCGAATCCTCATGACCCCTGTGGAGGCTCCTGTGTCCTTCTGTGCTTGGCTCCTGTGCCCTGTATGATTCAGATTTTTCCCACAGTGGTGGTTGATACATCTGATCCCTGGACATTCTGTGGATGAACAAGGTCCAAGCTGACTGACAAGAGTTGGTCATGAGTTGAGGATTTGGTTTTTACCTGGAACTGAGACTCAGTCATGAACTGGTATTTCTGAACTAGACTTACTCTGGCCAGCTGGACACCATGGAGGCAGCCAGTGAGATAAGATCACGGTTGCCATCCAGTGGACCTGTGTTGAATCCTGGCTCTGCTCCAGGTCATTTGTGTGATGCTGGGAAGAAATGGTTGAAACTCTGGGTCTTTGGTTATAAAATAATTACACTCCTAGTGCTGTTGAGAAGGTAAAATGAGGTGCTAAGCTTAGCACATGGTAGAAACGCACACGTTTACTTCCCTCTCTCTAACATGAAACAGAAGCCTTCCACAGACAATGAAAACAGTAGATATTAAGAAGCTCCAGGAAGGAGCAGAGAGTTTGTCCCATCAAGAGCTTATAAATGTTACTGCTAGACTGCTATGCACCTTCTTTTCCTTATCTCACTTATCATTGTGATGGATGCTTTACCTCTGTGGCTGTTGGCTTTAGCTATCTCTGTGCCATAACTGGTTAGCCCGTGGAGGTCAAGGACAGCACTTTTCCATGCTCTGTTCCCAGCATCCAGAGTGATGGGGGTGCTGGTAGTAGAGGGGGCACCTCTGTGAAACGTCAATGGGTGAATGAAAGAGCAATTGAACACATAAATGGCTATACTCTAAGTGGCTTCTGAGGCTGTGGAGCTTAATTAAGCAGGTGGATCTCTCCTGACAAAGGGACTGAGGAAGGATCTTGATCAGGACACACTGAGGAGCCTGAGCTATAGAAGAGGCTGTGAACTCGAATCCTCATGACCCCTGTGGAGGCTCCTGTGTCCTTCTGTGCTTGGCTCCTGTGCCCTGTATGATTCAGATTTTTCCCACAGTGGTGGTTGATACATCTGATCCCTGGACATTCTGTGGATGAACAAGGTCCAAGCTGACTGACAAGAGTTGGTCATGAGTTGAGGATTTGGTTTTTACCTGGAACTGAGACTCAGTCATGAACTGGTATTTCTGAACTAGACTTACTCTGGCCAGCTGGACACCATGGAGGCAGCCAGTGAGATAAGATCACGGTTGCCATCCAGTGGACCTGTGTTGAATCCTGGCTCTGCTCCAGGTCATTTGTGTGATGCTGGGAAGAAATGGTTGAAACTCTGGGTCTTTGGTTATAAAATAATTACACTCCTAGTGCTGTTGAGAAGGTAAAATGAGGTGCTAAGCTTAGCACATGGTAGAAACGCACACGTTTACTTCCCTCTCTCTAACATGAAACAGAAGCCTTCCACAGACAATGAAAACAGTAGATATTAAGAAGCTCCAGGAAGGAGCAGAGAGTTTGTCCCATCAAGAGCTATATGTTTGACCCTGAATATTCATTGGAAGGACTGATGCTGAAGCTGAAGGTCCAATATTTTGGCCACCTGATACAAAGAGCCAACTCATTGGAAAAGACCCTGATGCTGGGAAAGATTGAGGGCAGAAGGAGAAGGGAGAGATAAGAGGATGAGGTGGTTGAATGGCATCACCAACTCAATGGACGTGAGTTTATGCAAGCTCCAGGAGATAGTGAAGGACAGGGAAGCCTGGCGTGCTGCAGTCTGTGGGATCACAAAGAGTCGGACTAATCTGAGTGACTAAACAACAACAAGGGTAGATGTGAGGATGACTCAACTCAACTCAATACAACTCAATGACAAAATATCTGTAAGGACCTTACTTTGGGCATGACTAAGTGATGATCAAAGGAGAAGATGGCAAAACTTCAATTTTTGTTTCTCTAGAACTTTGCGTATAAGGCCATAAGGGACTTTTTAAAAGTATTTAAAGTCCTGCTCTGTTAATCCCATGATTCAGATGGAACAAGCTTCTAATGAGGGGAGGAAATTAATATTGCTTGAATACCAACACTGTCAGAAGCCTTTGTGTGCTTTCTGATGAAATTCCCCCTGCCATCCAGTGATGCAGGTATTCTGAAATATCACCCAAGTGAAGCCCCATCTCTAGAGTCCCAGCAGGCAGGGCCTCCATGAAGGACTGGAAAATCCCCGAGCCTCAGAGCATATTTAATCATGCCTCGAGGGTTTAGAAAGAGACAAGAGGAGCCAGTTCAAACCTGCAGAAGTCCTAAGCCCTGAACATATGGCACTATCTGCAATGTGATTCAAAATGAAGGCAGTGCAAATTCATAAAATGCAAAACTTAAATGTGTGCTGAAGTTAAAATTGCTTCTTTTCAAACACAATATATGTGTTCCTGCCCCCAAAACAATATACTAGATTTATCAAAACTGCTTTTTTTGGGGGGCTTATTGCCCTGGGCCCCCTGACTTGCTGGTAGCCTAATGAGTCCCTTGGTCTGCCTATTGGGTCAGGGAGCAGCAAGTGTATGCTGAGTCCTCACAAGATCAGGGGTGAATGAGTTTAAGCAAGGCCAGCTATGTTCACAGCCTTTCCAGCTACTGAGGAGTTATCAGCTCTAAACACTTCATAAGGGCATCCCTTATAAGCACTATTTAGAAAAACAGAAACACTGATGAGGCCCATGAGATAACCAGATAGAGAGATAGCTGGGGACTGTTTCAAGGTCACTGGATTTGGTGGCATGCTCAAACTCATCTTCACTTCTTTTTTCCACTCGCACATGAAAAAAAAAAAAGATAAACGTGTAGCCTCTCTACGGTTCAGTGCAAGATTTTCAGATAGAAAATCCTAGTCCCCATTGAATAATTTACAGTGCTCAGAAGTTTCTTTGGGAAACCTGTTGACAGTTTCTTGTGATCTTAGACCCAAATACTACTCTCCAACAGGCCTTGTAATCATGATTTTAAGTATCTTTAGGAAGACACTGAAAGAACACAGCCGCAAAAGAATACTCAATCTCAAACTCCTAAGGAATGCATAGCAGAAATGGCAACAATACCCATTGTTCATGAGGATGTGAGGGAATAGCAATTCTCATAACTGCTGGAGGGAGTGTAAATTGATACTTCTTTTTGGAGCACAAATTATAAAACCTATAAAAATGTTCATTCTGTACACATCTTCTCTGACTCAGTTATTTCATTTCTAGAATTTTATCCTATGCATTCAGACAAGAGCTCAACAACATATGAGCTAAGGTTTTCACTGCAGCCATTTTTGTCATTTTTTCAAAACAGGAAATAAACTAAATTCCAGTAATGAAGTTAAATAATGTATGGTATATCTGTTTTATGATGGACTATGCAGCAGCTTGCCTTTTTATACAGTTCATGGGGGCTCTCATGGCAAGAGAGTGGTTTGCCTGGAGTGGTTTGCCATTCCCTCCTCCAATGAAAAGGAGAGTGGAAAAGCTGGCTTAAAATTCAATATTAAAAAACTAAGATCATGGCATCTGGTCCCATTACTTTATGGCAAATAGAAGTGGAAAAGGTGGAAGCAGCGGTAGATTTCCTCTTCTTAGGCTCTAAAATCACTCAGGATGGTTACTGCAACCATGAAATTAGAAGAAAATTACTTCTTGGAAGGAAGGCTATGACAAATCTAGACAGTCTATTAAAAATCAAAGACATCACTTTACCAACAAAGGTCCATATAGCCAAGGCTATGGTCTTTCCAGTAGTCATTATCGATGTGAGAGCTGGACCATAAAGAAGGCAGAGCACCAAAGAATTGATGCTTTGTAACTGTGGTGCTGGAGAAGACTCTTGAGAGTGCCTTGGACAGCAAGGAAGATCAAATTAGTCAATCCTAAAGGAAATCAGCCTGGAATACTCATTGGAAGGATTGATGCTGAAGCTCCAATACACTGGCCACTTGATGCCAACAGCCAACTCATTGGAAAAGACCCTGATGCTGGGAAAGATCAAAGGCAGAAGGAGAAGGCAACAGAGGATAAGATGGTTGGACGGCACCACTGATCAATGGACATGAACTTGGGCAAACTCCAGGAGATGGTGAGGGGCAGGAAGCCTGGTGTGCTGCAGTCCATGGGGTCGCAAAGAGTCAGACATGCCTTGGCAACTGAACAACAACATGCAGCAGTTTAAAAAACTAAGGTTAAGATCTATTTTCATGACATGACACAGAAAGAAGCTTACAATTGCTCATTAAGTTAGAAGCACAAGTTTTCAAACTGTATAAACCAAACCATGTTTTTGTTAAAAAAAAAAAAAAAGTGCATGTGTATTCACATAAGCATAGGAAACATTAGGAGATATTATGTCAGTTGGAAGAGGGGCTCTGGGTAATGGGGTAGAGAATGTGGGACTTTGTTGTTTTTCATTATGGAATTTTTTTTTCATATAAGGAAGAAATGTGACTTTAATATTAAGGTTGTTTTATTCTCGGGTGGCCTAGTGGTAAAGAATCTGTCTGCAATGCAGGAGGCCCTGGTTCGATCCCTGGGTTGGGAAGATCCCCTGGAGAAGGGAACGGCAACCCACTCTGGTATTCTTGCCTGGAGAACCCCATGGACAGAGGAGCCTGGTGGGTTACAGTCCATGGGGTCACAAAGAGTCAGACATGACCGAGTGACTAACACACACATTTTGTTAATGCACAGGGGGCTTCCCTAGTGGCTCAGTGGTAAAGAATCCACTGGCCAATGCAGGAGACACGGGTTTGGTCCCTGATTCAGGAAAATCCCACATGCCAGGGAGCAACTAAGCCCGTGTGCCACAACTATTGGCCTGAGCTCTAGAGCCCAGGAACTGCGACTACTGAGCCCATGTGTGGCAACGACTGAAGCCTGAACACTCCAGAGCCCAGGCTCAGCAACAAGAGAAGCCGCCACAACGAGAAGCCCTTGCACCACAGCTAGAGAAAAACCTGCACAGCAGCGAAGACCCAGCACAGTCCAAAGTGAAAAAAAAAGAATACACAGAGGCGTTTGGTGATATTTTGTCAACAACACATGGCAGAACCAGAGTCAAGACCACCTCACCTCCTCAAACGCTGTTCCAAGCTCCATACCCCTCTGAGTATAAGTGAACCCAAAGCTTTCAGAAAGAGACTGGAATGCACCTCCTGCCCAGTGAAAGGAAACACTCCCTACTCTCTCTGCTTGTTGCAGACAGAAAGAGCTTTGCAATTTACATGGTGCCTTTTCCCTACCTTATCTCCCTACAGCCTGGGAGACAAGACAGGACAGGAATTTTCATTTCCATTTCTACAGGGCAGGCAGGTGGTGGGAGGAGGACTACTGAGCCAGCCCCTGATCGCGTGACTGGAAAGTCAGCAAGCCACCCCTGGGTCTGGTCAGAAGCATGTTAAGCCGCAGGTCTATCTCCCTGTGAAGGTACATGCTTTTCACCAGGACAAGATAGAAGGTGCTGCTGGGCCAGAGCGGGCTCTTCCTGGTCAGGGCTTCATGGAAACAACCCACATTGTCTCTGATTTTTTATTTTCAAGCTGACACAGTCAAATCTAACTGAAACCTGACATGTTCTAGCTCTTGAAACCAAGTGTCTTTGCTGGGGCTCTGCCTCCAGCCATCTGTTACTTAGTGATGTTTTGGTTTGGGCTGAATTGCTTTGGGCTGAATTGTATCCCCCCAGAACTCATATCAGTGCAGTTCAGTTCAGTCACTCGGTCATGTCTGACTCTGTGACCTCACGGACTATAGCATGCCAGGCTTCCCTGTCCATCACCAACTCCGGGAGCTTACTCAAGTTTATAACAATCTCAGCCTCTGTTGTCCCCTTCTCCTCTCACCTTCGATCTTTCCCAGCATCAGGGTCTTTTCCAATGAGTCGGCTGTTTGCATCAGGTGGCCTAAGTATTGGAGCTTCAGCATCAGTCCTTCTAATGAGTATTCAGGACTGATCTCCTTCAGAATGGACTGGTTGGATCTCTGTGCAGTCCAAGGGACTCTCAAGAGTCTTCTCCATCACCACAGTTCAAAAGCATCAATTCTTCTGCACTCAGCTTTCTTTATAGTCCAACTCTCACATCCACACATGACTACTAGAAAAACTATATGGACCTTTGTTGGCAAAGTAATGTCTCTGCTTTTCAATATGCTGTCTAGGTTGGTCATAGCTTTTCTTCCAAGGAGCAAGCATCTTTTAATTTCATGGCTGCAGTCACTATCTGCAGTGATTTTGGAGCCCCACCACCCACTCAAAAAAAAAAAAAAATCTCTCACTGCTTCCATTGTTTCCCCATCTATATGCCATGAAGTGATGGGACCAGTGCCATGATCTTAGTTTTCTGAATGTTCAGTTTTAAGCCAACTTTTTCACTCTCCTCTTTCACTTTCATCAAGAGGCTCTTTAATTCCTCTTTGCTTTCTGCCATAAGGATGGTGTCATCTGCATATCTGAGGTTATTGATATTTCTCCCGGCAATCTTGATTCCAGTTTGAGCTTCATCCAGCCCACCATTTTACATTATATACTCTGCATATAAGTTAAATAAGCAGGGTGACAATATACAGCCTTGACGTACTCCTTTCCTATTTGGAATCAGTCAGTTGTTCCATGTCCAGTTGTTCCATGTTCTTGACCTGCACACAGATTTCTCAGGAGGCAGGTAAGGTGGTCTGATAGTCTCATCTCTTGAAGAATTTTCCACAGTTCGTTGTGACCCACACAGTCAAAGACTTTGGCATAGTCATTAAAACACAAGTAGATGTTTTCTGGGACTCTCTTGCTTTTTTTATGATCCAACAGATGTCAGCAATTTGATCTCTGGTTCCTCTGCCTTTTCTGAATTTTTCTGCCAAAATTCATATATTGAAATCCTAACCACCCAGTGCCTCAGAATGTGACTGAAATTAGAGACAACATTTTTAAAGAGGTCATTAAATTAAAAAGAGGACTTCTCTGGTGGCTCAGCTGGTAAAGAATCCACCTGCAATGCAGGAGACCTAGGTTTGATCCCTGGTTTGGAAAGATCCCCGGAGAAGGGAAAGGCTACCCTCTCTAGTATTCTATTTCCATGGAGAATTCCATGGCCCATACAGTCCATGGGGTTGCAGAGGTGGACACGACTGAGCAACTTCCACTTTCACCCCCGGAAGGCAGAGGCTGTGGAGACACAGGTAGAAGCGGCCGCAAGCTGAGGAGAGTGGCCTGGGCAACTCCTTCTGCGCTCTCAGAAGGAACCAACCCTGTGGACACCTGGATGCTGGGCTTTCAGCCTCCAGAGAAGCAAAACAATGAAGTTCTGTTTGTTTTAAAGTCGCCTGGCCTGTGGTGCTTCATTACAGCAGCCCCAGCAGACTAATACATGCATCTCTCAGCAGACAACGTTGTATTCCTTATCTCTACCTTCTTGAGCGAGGACCTTACTATCCTGTACAAATTGTAATATCATCTAGAAAATTCTCAAGAGACCTACCTTAGGATGATCCAGCTCTACAAAATAATCAGTCCTCCTATCCACGGTGAAGAAGTCTTTAGGTGGAACCTCTCGACAGTAAGTAAGGAAGACAAATGGGCCTCGGGGAACTCTAGCTTAGCAAATGTCTGTAGGTGAAGCCAGGTGGTAGAAATGCTTCCAAGAAGGATCTGCACCCATTTGGAGATGAAGAGCCCATATGGCTTAGTTTCAGGGTCCTCAGTCTATTTATAGATAAAATGAAACCCCTTAGCATGTGAATCCTAGGAAATAGAAAACCCTTTAATTTGTCCCAAAGAAGATGATTTCTGTTTTAAAAGTGGGCATTTATTTTCTTTGATAAAGTAATACTCACTTTTAGAAATTTTGGAAGATGTAGAAAAAAGAAAAGCACTATAACCCTACCACCCTGAGACTGCCTTTGTTTACATTTCTGTATATTTTTGCTTTGCTTTGCATGGTTGTATTTCATAATTAAATACAGAGTTATATATACAATTTTACATACTTTTTTATTTATAAAGCATTCCTGCCTGTTATTGTAATCTCTCTGTAAACATCATTTGAAATGACTGCAAAATACCCCATCAAGTTGATTAGTTTTCTTAAATGTGAACTGCAGAACATCTGCATCAGAATTACATGAGGTATGTTAAAATGTAGATTTCTGGATCTCATCCCAAACCCATTAAGTCCATCTCTAGGGGTGGAGGCTGGGAATCCTCAGCTTAATAAGCTTCTCAAGCAACTTGTAAAGTTACAAAAACTTGGAAACCACTGAACTCGGCTAACTGTGGTTTGATATCACCTTACCCCAAATGTTGCACATTTCTGTTGTTCCTAATTTTTTCTTTTATAAATAACTGTGTGAAGAACATCTTCATGCATACAGCATATTGCACATTTCATAGCATTGCCTTAGGATGGTTTCCTAGAAGTGATACTATTTTGAAAGCTATGAACATTTTAAAGACTTGATAACACACAAAACACTTGCATACACAGTCAAGCACATGGCCTGCTCAGGTGTCAGGGAGAAGTCAGTTGTCAATTACTTGTCTGTATTCCTGGTTTAGATTGCTTTTCTTTTCCAGCTCTCTTCTCAACAGGGTTCTAACTTATTACTGAAAACATGAAGTTGGATCACAGTAAAGTAGGCAAGGAATGAGCAGAGGGTCAATAAAATATTCTTTATTGATACATAAATGATTCTGGTCTAACCCTACAGGAAACCCAGGCCACAGATAACCATGGCACCCCAGGGATTCTAGATGCTAACCAAAACTTACAGTGGACACAGCAGCACCCCATGCACCCCCGTCCCATGTGCCACAAGAGCAGTGTTCTCCTGATGAGAAGAAGAAAGTGACAGTCAGCATGAACGCGGATGCATGGCGAGGACGAGTGTAGGTAGAGGTTGGACTCATCTTCCCCAACCGAGGAGGAATTCATCTTTCAAAACAGAAAGAACACAGCAGCTAGCAGAATTTTGGGGTCCTGATGAGAAAAATTGGTTCACAGAGCCATAATGCACTCAGAATAGGGCAACTTACAAGTGGTCAACAGGTCAGGGAGAGCCATAATGTGGTACTTCAAGTGCATAGCCAGCATAAGTACTGGTTTTTGGCTGTGTATTTATATGGCTAGAACAGGGGCGGCTAGAGGGGAAAGAAATGATATGGAGATATGAGCAAGCTAAACAGCCCACTCTGCCACAGCATCAGGACAATGAGATCTCAGTCATTTGTTTAACTAAGCTCTATAGGCTACCCCATCTATTTCCCATGAAGTGATGGGACCAGATGCCATGATCTTCGTTTTCTGAATGTTGAGCTTTAAGCCAACTTTTTCACTCTCCTCTTTCACTTTCATCTAGAGGCTTTTTAGTTCCTGTTGACTTTCTGCCATAAGAGTGGTGTCATCTGCATATCTGAGGTTATTGACATTTCTCCCGGCAATCTTAATTCCAGCTTGTGCTTCTTCCAGCCCAGTGTTTCTCAAGATGTACTCTGCATATAAGTTAAATAAGCAGAGTGACAATATGGGAGATAGATGGGGAAACAGTGGAAACAGTGTCAGACTTTATTGTGGGGGGCTCCAAAATCACTGCAAATGATGACTGCAGCCATGAAATTAAAAGACGTTTACTCCTCGGAAGAAAAGTCATGACCAACCTAGATAGCATATTGAAAAGCAGAGACATTACTTTGCCAACAAAGGTCCGTCTAGTCAAGGCTATGGTTTTTCCAGTAGTCATGTATGGATGTGAGAGTTGGACTGTGAAGAAAGCTGAGTGCCGAAGAATTGATGCTTTTGGTGTTGGAGAAGACTCTTGAGAGTCCTTTGGACTGCAAGCAGATCCAACCAGTCCATTCTGAAGGAGATCAGCCCTGGGATTTCTTTGGAAAGAATGATGCTAAAGCTGAAACTCCAGTACTCTGGCCACCTCATGGGAAGAGTTGACTCATTGGAAAAGACTCTGATGCTGAGAGGGATGGGGGGCAGGAGGAGAAGGGGATGACAGAGGATGAGATGGCTGGATGGCATCACCGACTCGATGGACATGAGTTTGAGTGAATTCCAGGAGATGGTGATGGACAGGGAGGCCTGGTGTGCTGCGATTCATGGGGTCACAAAGAGTCGGACACGACTGAGCGGCTGAACTGAACTGAATTGATAGGCTACCCATTCCAGTATTCTTACAGCTTCTATTATGGCTCAGCTGGTAAAAAATCTGCCTGCAATGCAGGAGACCTGCGTACAATCCCTGGATTGGGAAGATCCCCTGGAGAAGAGAAGAGCTCCCCACTCCAGTATTCTGGCCTAGAGAATTCCAATGGGCTGTGTAGTCCATGGGGTCACAAAGAGTTGGACACAATTGAGCGACTTTCAGTCATAGCTTTAACAATATGCTAGGCATTGGTCAAAAAGCTTTACAAATGCTAACTTGTTCAAGCCCTACAATTAAGCCTGTAAGATATCATCACCCTCACTCTACAGATAAGGAAACCCAGACAGAGACAGGTTAAGTAACTTGACCAAAGTCACACAGCTAATAAGTAGAGGAGCCAATATTTAAATCCAAGCGGTCTGGCTCCAGAGTCCATGCTTTTGATCAGTATTCTATTCTCCCTGAGAAGAAAGGACTAAGAAGTATTGGGAACCCAGTACACAGAAAGAAATTCTAGAAAAAATTTAGAAAACTCAGACTGTTCATTATAAACCAGTCTTTCAGAAATAGCCTTCTCCTACTGCCCTCACCCCCCACCCCCTTTGTCACCTTCCCTGCTGGCTTCAGACTGCGGCCCCTAAGCCCCTGGGGTTCCCTCTCCCTAGTTACAACAACCCCTCCCTTTAGGGACCACCTCTGTATTTTACAGGAAGGACTGCAAAACCCATCGCAGAACCCCTCATCGCTTGCCTCCAAGGCCTTCCACCGCTGCAGCTAATTATGTGTGCTGTGAACTCCCATGTGGAAACAATCGACAGGATTTCCCATCAAACCTGGCTGGCTGGCGGCTTCCACGCCTGCACTGAAGCAAGCCTGCCTCCCCTTTTAAACAAACACATTAAGTTAATAATAACACCAACCACGTTTGACAGCCACATTTACTAATTAATTCTCATTTGTTCCTTCTGCTAGGAAGGGGGGCTAGGACCTGCCCAGTTGACTGAGGAAATGAGGCTCCACAAAGATTTCTCTTAAGGTGGCACCAAAAATGTATTGGAGAGCTTGAGAATCTTCCTCTCTATTCAGCCTTGCCCACTGAGCTAGTGGCCTCACCTACACTTCACCTAAGTTCCCCCAGGGCCATGCCTGGGATGGAGAAGAGCCTAGAATCACCTCCTGCTCACATCAGGTAGTGGGTAGTCCTGCCCCTTGACATGCATGCAGGCTGTTCCTCAAAACCTCCCCTTCCATTCACCTGGTAGAGCCTGTGGTGATATCACTCCAGCTTACCAACCACCCCTAAGAAATCTTGATGTGACCCCATCAAAGAGGGGCAACTGTGGCTCTGAAAGGTCAATGACATGTTCAAGAACACATGGCTTGGAAGAAACAAGGTCTATTGTCTGCAGCCTCTCCCTTTGCCCAGAGATGATTGGTCAGGAAATTTGTTCCAGGTGATATGACACTTCCAGGAGAACAGAAGTCTCTGTGCTGGCCTTGGGCTCTGACCGCAGAATCCACCCTCTCACCCCACACCTGCCTCCAAAGACCTTTGGGCTCTTGGCACTGAAGAGCAGAACTGTTTGCAGGCCCTGGAGGAAGAAGGGCAGATCCTTCAGGAAAGCTTCTCCTACTCCAACAGCCTCTGTTCCCTTAATCCCGAATCAGTTTATCCAAAGAGTGCTGTTGCCTGGGCCAGACAGCCCTGGACGAATGGCTTCAGCCATGTCATCGCTGGACTTGCACCCCACGTTGTTCTCAGTTCATGGCATCCCAAGATTAGGAAGTGTTCTCTATCTGCTTATCTTAACCTCACACCCTATCTTCTCTCCCTTCTGTAACATTCAATGAGCATTTCGATGAGCCAAATGTTCCACCGGAACCATTAATACTCTAGATCAGGTTTTAGTTATTGCAGCAACCCTACAGGGCATGTGCGGTTATGGCAGTGCTGGTTTTACAGACAAGGAAACTGAGGCACAGAAAGCTTTGTGCATGACAGGCCATATGACTGCCGTGCAGCAGAACTGGCTTCTGCCTTCAAATCCAGGCTTCAGACACTGTTTTCTAGCTGACAGGCGGCACATTTCACAAGGTCCCCCACCTCCCACCTTCCCGTTGCAGAGGCTGTTCAACTCTCAGGGCCAGTGGCCCCACTGTCACATTTTCAACCGGTGATGGCCCCTGGGGCTGGTGGCACCCTGTGTCGTCTTCCAAGAGGTCTCAGGGTCTCTGGTCCAAAAACCAGCACCCTTACCTCTACCTTGGTTGTCGGGCAAGGGGTATCAGCTGATTCTGAGTGCTAAGAGCCCCAGGTTTCTGAGGTTTCATGGAGGGAAAAGGGGGAGTTCACTTGGCTTCCTGCTTCATCTGGGTGCAGCTAACCATGTCCCACCAGCATGGGACTTCATGAGGAATAACACCACTGTAAGGTCAATGACATGTTCAAGAACACATGGCTTGGAAGAAACAAGGTCTATTGTCTGCAGCCTCTCCCTTTGCCCAGAGATGATTGGTCAGGAAATTTGTTCCAGGTGATATGACAGCTTCCAGGAGAACAGAAGTCTCTGTGCTGGCCTTGGGCTCTGACCGCAGAATCCACCCTCTCACCCCACACCTGCCTCCAAAGACCTTTGGGCTCTTGGCACTGAAGAGCAGAACTGTTTGCAGGCCCTGGAGGAAGAAGGGCAGATCCTTCAGGAAAGCTTCTCCTACTCCAACAGCCTCTGTTCCCTTAATCCCGAATCAGTTTATCCAAAGAGTGCTGTTGCCTGGGCCAGACAGCCCTGGACGAATGGCTTCAGCCATGTCATCGCTGGACTTGCACCCCACGTTGTTCTCAGTTCATGGCATCCCAAGATTAGGAAGTGTTCTCTATCTGCTTATCTTAACCTCACACCCTATCTTCTCTCCCTTCTGTAACATTCAATGAGCATTTCGATGAGCCAAATGTTCCACCGGAACCATTAATACTCTAGATCAGGTTTTAGTTATTGCAGCAACCCTACAGGGCATGTGCGGTTATGGCAGTGCTGGTTTTACAGACAAGGAAACTGAGGCACAGAAAGCTTTGTGCATGACAGGCCATATGACTGCCGTGCAGCAGAACTGGCTTCTGCCTTCAAATCCAGGCTTCAGACACTGTTTTCTAGCTGACAGGCGGCACATTTCACAAGGTCCCCCACCTCCCACCTTCCCGTTGCAGAGGCTGTTCAACTCTCAGGGCCAGTGGCCCCACTGTCACATTTTCAACCGGTGATGGCCCCTGGGGCTGGTGGCACCCTGTGTCGTCTTCCAAGAGGTCTCAGGGTCTCTGGTCCAAAAACCAGCACCCTTACCTCTACCTTGGTTGTCGGGCAAGGGGTATCAGCTGATTCTGAGTGCTAAGAGCCCCAGGTTTCTGAGGTTTCATGGAGGGAAAAGGGGGAGTTCACTTGGCTTCCTGCTTCATCTGGGTGCAGCTAACCATGTCCCACCAGCATGGGACTTCATGAGGAATAACACCACTGGGCTCTTCTGGAACCTCAAAGCTCTGAATTTTCCCAGGGCCTCACTAAGGACCCACAGCTCTGTGACAAACATGACCTCACGTACTCTTGTGATACCCTCATGAGCCAGAGGGAGAGGGTGGCCAAAGGGGCCCTTCTCCTTCTTTAAAAGTGCAGGGGATCTTTCCTGGTGGTCCAGCAGTTAAGACTCCACACTTCCAATGCAGGGGACACAGGTCTGATCCCTGGTCAGGGAACCAAGATCCCACATGCTGTGTGGTGCAGAAAAAAATGAATAAACGATGGAGACACTGAGTTACAGAAGGGAGACTGGGCTTGCCAGCAGTTGATTAGCAAGAACTGAAACTCCGGTCCCTTTATCTGCCAGGAGGCCAGAGCCACAAGACGCCTCCACTGCTTATCCTGATCCAAGAAAGAATGATGGTTTCTAGGCCTCTCAAGGCAGCTGGAATAGAGGTGGCTCCAGGGCGCTCATTTAAAGAAAGGCAGTGGCCCTGATGGGAAAGAGCCCAGACAGCTGGAGTGAACAGTTTGGCCATTATCTGCAGGCCTCCCCACCCCCCTCTCCTGCTTAACCGCCCTGCCCCAAGATAACACTCAGGGGCCACTCTGAACGCCAGGGGCTGCCTGTAGACACCGCCTTTCCTCTATGCTGGCCTCCAAACAACCAGGGAGCAAAGCCACCGTTAGGCTGGAGGGCTTAGCTTCAGCCATGTGCTGGCCCAGCCATGCGGGCCTCCACAGCAAGGCCCAGCTGGGGATACCTCTCCTCCTCGCCTGCCCCAGGCAGGTCCATTCAGCAGAGAGCTGGCAAGGCAATCCTGTGAGGCAAGGGCGCCCATCTCAGTCAGTGAGCAGGGATAACATCACTGACTCCAGCCCCTTCAGAGGTCCACCCAGGCTGAATCTCAGCCTTGGGGTCTCTTGAGATGGCTGAGCGGGATGGACAAAGCCTGAGAGGGTAGCTAATTGCTCTGATTCCCTCTTCACAACCCCTACCCCTAACTCTGACCTTCCAGCCCTCTTCCCTAATTCCTGTACCTCAGCTGGTTTCTATGACCGCCCTCCTGCTCCCCCAATTGTTTGCCCCTTTTATACCCACACAGGCAAACTCCTCGCCCTGACTTTCCTAGCAGTCTCCCTGGCCCACCCTTGATGAATGGCCTTTGCTGAGAACATTCGAGCTGGAAGAACCCCCAAAAGCCACTGTCAGCATTTCACATTCAAGGAAACCATGGCTCCCCTCCCCCAGAGGGTTAGTGACAAGTCTAGGGCCTCCTTTTGGTAAAAGCAGAACCGAACTGGTGTCCAAGAATTCCAGAAATGTTTGCTCCACCAACCTACACACAAGAAACCAAATTAAGGTAATTGGGGTGGTAGGTGGGATTAGGTAGAGAATATTTCATCTATTTAAAGATAAGGAAACCGATGTCCAGAGGGGTGAACCGATGATGTTCAGGGTTACTGGATACGGGGTAATTCCGTAATCAGGTATACACAGACTAAATGGATGAGAAGCCCCCAATTCTGTTGGTGACAGCAAACGTCCAGAGAGCATGATTTCATAGCCTCAGTTAGTCACCTATTAACAAGCACCTCTGAAAATCCTTTGGCAGGGTTGCCATCACTCCCTTTGGTTACAAGGTACTGTACACACCTTGTTCCCAGGAGAGCTTCTCCACAAAGGGATTCGGTTCCCAAGTCAGAATAGAAGTCAAGGGATCAGAAAAGGAATCAAGCGAGCGGTGTGTGCTCAGCCACGTTTGATTCTTTTCAACTCGCTGGACTATAGCCCACCAGGCTCCTCTGTCCATGGGGTTTTCCAGGCAAGACTACTGGAACTGGAGTTGGTTGCCATTTCCTCCTCCAGGGGATCTTCCCAACCCAGGAGGTCTGGTATCTCCTGCACTGCTGGCGAATTCTTTACTGCTGAGCCCCCAGGGAAGCCCTAAGGGCCAAACAGTGCTTTCATTTTTAAAGTGGTTTAATAAAGAAAGGTTTAAATTATTCAAGTAGCCAGATCACTAGCTCCTGGAGAACACTTCTCATCCCTGAGTTGTGGGCATCATAACTCAGTAGCAATGGGAGCCCAGCTCCCCTTCTCAGCCCCTTTGAGCCTCAGTTTTCGAATTCATCAAATGGGAATATTACCTCTTTTTCTGTCTCTGTGCGAGATTGAAATTAGAAAATAAATGTAAACAAATGCTGTGATTTGTTAGCTGTTTCACAAACATAAGCAATTATTTGTGATTAACATAATATTCTCCTGATATTTGAGAAGGGCCCTTTGTGGGGAAGGAGGAAGGGCATATTAGGTAACTCTGCCAGGTTACTCCCACCATCCTGATTTAATGCACCCTGCTCTTAGTCATTGAAGCTCCTCTCTCATAGTGCCTGCCTGGGTCCATCAGCTCTTCCTGAAATCTATAATCCAGAGCCCTCGTCCACATATCCCTTGGTCCCTCTCCACTGACCATGGAGCCCCCAAGGGCTCTCAGGAAAGGGTTTCTCCCTCGCCTTCTCCCACCTCCAGCTCCCCTCCAACGGGTGAGCTGACTGGGTGATCTGGGCAAGCTGGTGAGGTCCCTCCTTTCCCCATAGAGGCATCACAGCGTGAATCAGAGGCTGGCTGACCCCCCAGTCCTTAAGGCAGAGCCTCTCAGGTCAGAGAGACACTTCTGGGGTGGGGACAGAGGTGGGCTTGGGCCAGGTTGGTGGCAGCACCCCTGGTCCCTCCCATTTTCTGAATCCCACACTACATCAGAGGGAGGAGCAGGGAAGTAGCATTTACTAACCCTCTATTATGTACCCACATGAGGGTTACTTCCCATAACCCACGGAGGGTATCATTATCTCCGTGTAACAGATGAGGAGAAACAGGTTCCAAAATGCTAAGAAACACATCCACAGTCATACTGGGCAGAAGGGATGGGACGGAAATATAAATCCAGGGTTCTCACCTCTCAGCTGGTGAGGGTGGATGGCACACACCTTGGTCATTTTCTTAGTCTGTAAATAGCAGGTTTACAGGAGCAGATGAAAAGAAAAGAAAGTATAAAATTCCATGACTTCTGGATTTTTTATTATGATTTCACAATAAATACTAGAAGTCAGTATAAAAAGTTAAAATAGTTGCTGTCAGAGTAGACATCTTTAATATTGCTGTATTACCTTCTCACTAAAAAAGAAAAAATCAAAACAATTCTTTCCCAACAATTTCCTATTCCCAAAGTGAAAAGCTGAGATATATAAAGAGTAGCAACTAATACTGACTGACCACTTAAATACACAAAGCCTTATACAGAAAGTCTCTTTTAACTCACTGCTATGCAATAGGGACTATTGTTACCTGTTTTACAGATGAGGAAACTGAGATGCAAGCGTGATTTCCCCCACATCACTGAGGTAGCTAGAACATTTGAACCCCAATAATCTGATATTGAGGACTTCCCTTGTAGCTCAGATGGTAAAGAATCTGCCTGCAATGCAGGAGACTGGGTTCAATTCCTGGGTCGGGAAGATCCCCTGGAGAAGGAAATGGCAATCCATTCCAATATTCTTGCCTGGAGAATCCTATGGACAGCGGAGCCTGGCAGGCTATAGTCCATGGGGTCACAAGAGTCAGACACAACTTAGCAAGTAAATCACCACCAATCTGATATTGGAGCCCATACTCTGATCCATTAAACCTAACATTATCAGCCCTGAGACTTCCTGGACCAAGGATGGAACTTCAGCCAATAAAGAGACCTACTGTGGGCTAGTGCCAGAGTAAGTAAACACTCAGTAACCACCGACTGGAATGGAAAGAGTGAAGGAAGGGATGAGTAGAGAGCAAATGGATGACTTCCTGGGGGGCCTCAGGGGTAACTGACACACATGGAAGGCTTGAGTTGACCGTCAGCAACTGCATCCTTCTAACTGCCACCCCAGCGAGGACAAAATGGGGATTCGGACAGATACAGCTTCAAGGGAAGCAGGCCCTACCCGTATGGGGTACAGCTCAAACCTCAATATGGATCCCACCCATCCTACTCCAGAGAGGCCAACCACCCAGGACAATATTGCCTGTCTGGTGTCTCCTCAAACCATCCAAGGCTGGGCTGAGGGACCAGACAGATGCCCGCCACAGATGAGGCGGAGGCCAAGAGGAACACCCATGGGAGGGAGCCCGAAGCCCACAAGCGTTTGCCAAGCACTGACACTGGGAGGCAACCAGATGAGGATGATGAGGCTTCCTCCTCTGGGAGTTACCACCTAAGACCATTTCAGACTTGACCATGGTTCCCACTTCTCCATAGAGGAAAGTCTCCTGGAGGCCTCCCACCTCCCATCCAAGCAGTCCACATGGCTCCCATTTTCTCCCCCTCCCTCCAGGTCCCCCTTCTTATTTCCATCTGCCTGCCTCTGCAGCCCCACACCTCCCTGCTTCCTTCAGTCTCATGAAACACCACAACTGTCTTTGTCTCCCAAATACCCCAGTCTCTTTAATGTCCTTGCTGCTTTCATCTCCATGATGTCCTCTGCTTGGGATTCTCTTCCTCTGTACTGCCCCTGATTATCTAAACAATCCTGCTCACCCTTCAGAAAGTCTTCCCCAACCATCAGGAAGGTTGGGTCCCTGCCATATGCGTCTATAGCAAGTCCTGCCTTGTGCTTAGTTGCTTTTGCTCTCCATGAGGGCATGGACTATGTCTATTTCTTTCATTATTCTATCCCTATTCCCTATTCCTAGCACAGCACCTAGCACAAGAGCAATTAATCTTCCACTGTGTTTAGGTCCCCAGGTATTGTACAGTTTAGGCTTTCTTTCAGGGAGGCTGAGGAATGCAGTTCAGAAAAAAAATAAGGCAGGGGATCCTTGAATTAGCTTAAGCATGTTACCATAAGGCTCTGTTGTGTCTGGAAACCCTTTCCCAGAGACCCAGGAGGCCAGGGGAGAGGCAGAGCTTCCATACCCATTACTTTGGGGAACTCAAGCCACCGTCCAAGGTGAATGCCTTGTATTTTAGCTCAAGTACTTGCCTAGCCAGCTTTCTGCAGAAGTCCGGGCTGGGGGTGGGAGGTAAAGGAGAGATGTAAAAGCCACTCAGGCCCTGGCCAGCTGAAAGCAAGCCTCGGCAAACGAACCCCATACTGCCCTCCACCCACACAGCTCCTCTACCCCACCCCCAGGGACCAGCAGGGAGAACTCAAGCTTATGTAAACAAGGCCACAGGAAAGCAAGCAATCTGTTATCAGTTCTCTTTCTCCAGCTCAGCCACTTGGCCGGAATGGCAGCCAGGAGGAGGGAGCTGACCAGGCTCCTCCCCTTTTCTGCTTTATCTTTTCTCCCTGGTCAGCTCCCACCTCTGCTCCCACCAGCTGGAGAAGGGAGGTGGCCCTATCTTAACAACCCAAGTCAAGGCCAAGTCTCTGATTGTCTATGCTGGGGAGGCTTCCTCCTCCCTTCTCTCTTCCCTCCCAGCTCCCTCAGGATGGGGTCACAGATGTGTTTATCTTGAAGGAGGAGGGGGGGAGGGGCAGTGGGCAGCTGTCTGAAAGTAGCTAAAGGGTATGGAGTGTCCATGGAGTCTTCAGTCCTGACTTTGACACCTAGGATAAGAGCCTTGCGTTTTGGTCCTCGTGGCTTTCAGATAGCCAGTTGGAACCAGATGGACAAGAGTTCATTAGGTGCGAGGCCTGTTCGTGCTCTAAACTTGTGTGATGACCAGCTAGAAGGCTGCGGGGGAAGATTCTTGGCTGGGGTGAGTCTGCCTGTCTGCCTGTCTCCTCTTTGGACTTCTAATTACATAAGTCTGGTACTGACCCAAAAAGAGGGGGCGGCCGGCTAATATGCTCCAGACTGTCATATCACACCAGAGGCGTTCCAGCCTGAAAAAAAAAAAAAAAAAATCTATGAGTCCAAGGCATTAGATTCCATGACATGAAAATCTCTGAGCTGCATCCCTAAGAAAATAGAGCTCTCAGATCAGCTGAACTGTGAAGGGAATGGCGACCTTCTGCCTCATCCAGCCCGTCTCTTTTCCTATAGTCTAGGGGCCCCTCAGAGAAGTCAAACAAGGAATGTGCACTCAATGCCCCAGAGCAAAAGAGATTAGGATGCTGATTCCCCAGACACCTGAGACTTCCAGCAACACAGTGCGACCCCAACCCTAGCCTGGCCAGGGATGTTAGGAAAGGAAAATAAACTAAAGCAGAAAATTAACACTGGAAGCAGATGTCAGGAGGTGCCCAAACTATCCTATTGTGGCATTTCATTTTATGAAGATTAGAATAATAAATGTATGACCCTGAGATGGTCCCTGAAAAAGATATTAGGGGAAGCAAGGGGGAAAGCAAGAGCTTCAGAAGGCAGACTTGTGGCTAGATTAGGGGTAGGCAAACTGCAACCCACCAGCCTATTCTGGCCCACAGACTGCCTTTGCAAATAAAGTTTTATTGGAACATAGCCACACCCACTGATCACCTACACATTGTCTCTGGCTGCTTTTGCATTTCTACAGTTGAGTAGTTGTCACAGAGACCATATGATATGGCCTCTAAAGCCTGAAATATTTACTATCTGCCCTCTACAGAAAAAAGCTTGCTGACTCCTGGGCTAAACCAAAACAGGGGCTAAAAACAGCATCCAAAGTCAGGAGGTGAAGTCTTAGCTCCTCTGTTTCATCAGAGAGCTACAGGTTCTGCATACCCAGAGATATAGGAGCATGGGACACAGATACTCCTTGGCTGAGGCAGAAAGGGTCAAATTGCATCTTAAACCCATTTATAATTCATTCAGCAATAAATACTTGTTGAAGGGCCTATTCTTGGCCCTCAGGATACAGTAAACAAATTAGACCAAGATTCATTCCTCATGGAGCATAGGTTCCTGTGACTGGTTTATATCACTATCCCAAGACAGCAGTTATCCACAATAGGGCTCTGAGGTGTCTACACGTCTCAAGAACTGGTGAGGCTGGACCCCCAAAGGATCTAAAGCAAAGCAGGCTTTGTGGGAGAGACTTTCTTGTTGTTCATTAGAGGACTATGCTTCCCTCTCCCAGGGGAGTTTAGGTTTGGCCACGTGACTTACTTTGGCCAGTGAAACGCAAGCAGATATAACAACTGTCACTAGAAGTTTCAAGGACCAGAAAGCTGTTCGTCATGTCAGTCTCTTTTCCCTCTGCTATGAAACCATCAGTGCACCAGATGAAGAAGTCCCACTGTCCCTCCGTTAGCCCAGGAGTAAAAACCACTCAGCATCCCTGAAGTCAAGACACAACGGACATGTGGGACAAATGAAAAATAGCCTTTGCTATGGTGAGTCACCAAGCCTTTGTGGTAGTTGCCACAGCATAACCACACACGCCCTGACTTCATTTCTGTACACCAGGTATGTCCCCAGTTGAGCTGTGTGTTTTTTTCCTTTTTCCCCATTGTCTCTCACTGGGAAAATGCTCAACTGATTCCAGTTGACAATGTGAAATTCTCCCCAGGCCGCACAGACTTTCCACCACTCTTCGTAGATCTGTATTGAAATCTTCCTTTTTTTTTTTCGGCTGCATCACGTGGCATGCAGTAACTTTCCCAACCAGGAACTGAACTCTCAGCTCCTGCAGTGGAAGCACAGCATCTTAACCACTGTACCACTAGGGAATTCCTTCACAGCTTTTAAGTAGGTAGAACCATCTTCCTCACACTTATAGATCTTAGCCTGATTCTAGAGGCTTCCACTGGTTATAAAATATATTCAAGCTGATAGATGAACGGATAAAGAAGATATAGTACCTACATACCTACATGCAATGGAATATTACTCAGCCATAAAAAATAATAATGCTAATGCCATCACAGCCACAAGGATGGACCTAAGATTATCATACTAAGTGAAGTCAAACAGGGAAAGACAAATGTCACATGATATCGCTTATATGTGGAATCTGAAAAATGATACAGACGAACTTATTTACAAAACAGAAACAGCCTCACACCCATAAAAAACAAATGTACAGTTATCAAAAGGGAAAAGTAGGGTGGGCAAGGGATAAATTAGGAGTTTGGGATTAGCAGATACAAACTACTGTGCCTAAAATAGGTAAACAAAGAAGCCCTACTGTATAGCGCAGGGAACTATATTGAATATCCTGTGATAAATAATAAAGGAGAAGAATATGAGAAAGAATATGTATATATGCATAACTGAATCACTTTGCTGTACAGAAGAAATTAATACAACATTGTAAATCAGCCGTACTTTGAATTAATATATACATATATCAGCATCTGTCTGTCTCTTTAGTTCAAAGTCATACACATCAAATTCACTTGTGTTTTATCTGCACATCTGTGCTCCATCAACCTTTCCTCACAGAGTGTTTCCTGTTGGCCTGCTGGGTCCCATCTCTACCAGAGAAGCCGTTTTCCCCTGTGACCAACTGTTTTGCTCTCTAGCGCATACTCCAGTTTCCTTGTCAAAACCATTTGTCTTCTGGGATTCTATACACCTTTCTTTTGACTCTCTTACTTCCCTGACCGGTCTGAGGCAGCCTGCAGGTATTGGCGGAGGTTTACAAAACTAGAATGCTCAAGTTGGAAAGATTGGTGCGCTTATAGGGGAATGTTGGAGCATTTATCTGGGCCAGGATTACCTGAGATCTGTGCCATTTGGAAGGAAGGAGGCTGAGACCTAGTCGGTATGGGAGACAGTACTGACCTCTGCCTCGCCTGGCTGATGGACCTGCAGAGCCATTGGCAGAACAAGATGGAAACCATGGGCAGACCCGGTAGGTGAGACTGGTGTGGAAATAAACAGGGGTTACTCTGATGTCAACAAGGTACCAGGAGCTCTGGTTCCCCTCCTAGCCTAGAGTTTCTCCCTTCTGGGAGACACAGGAAGAGGGGCACCCAGATATACCAGGTAGGGGCACGTGTCTGGGAAGAAGAGGGGAGCAGGAGTAACAGAAATGAAGAGGGGTTGCAGGAAGGAGCACCCTCCCAGAGCCACGTCCCTCCTCTCACCCTCCACGAAAGCTGAGCATGGCAGCGCTTTCCGCACAAGCTCTCAGTCCCGGAAACAGGGAGGAGAGGGATGGGAGGGTCAGGGCTAGGGCCCTCCTGGGAGTACATGGGGTGGAGGCAACTGAATTCCTCAATCCTCTCCCAGTTCATGAGCTAATAGATATGAAAACCCTTTGTTCACTACAGAACATCATAAAAAATATAAGGGATTGCCGTGGTTGGTGGTGGTGTTGGTATTATTATTACTATTATTAACTCTGTCCTTTGCCCCAGAGGTCAGCTCAGGTTCTGTCAACCCCAGGGCTCAATTTCTCCTTAAGGACATGGAGTCTGGCCACATCCCCAGGTTTACAGGAAGCTCTGTGTTCCATAGCATTTTGAGTGACTTGTCTTCCCATACCCGTCTTGCCAGTGTCTCATTTTTTGGCTCCATCCACCAGTTTCCCCATCTCTCCTGAAGTGACATGTCATTCCACTTCCCTCGCACCCCATCCATCCAGGCTGGAGGTGAACAGAGGCCTCCCTGGTCTGAAGGCCACATCGACCCAAAGAGAAGGGCCACGTGGGAGATTCCTGTTCTCAACAAAGGCCTGAGTAAGTCAATTGTCTTCCTTGACCCAGTGCCTCTTCTCTGCACCCCAGACCTTTCTTCCCTGGCCACTACAGTCTCTGGTTGTTCCAGCTCGGAACAACCCCATTGTCTTGCCCCCAACTGTGGAGCCCACCTTTCTTAGGCAGCACCCCCGAACTAAACATTAAAGCCTACCAGTCCCATGACCCATCCTTTGAAGCTCTGCTCTCCTATGTAGCTCAGCTACCTACAAACTATCAACCTTCAGTAGATGCTTCATAAGCACAGAGCACTGTGGTAAGTGATTTGTGGACATCAGTGGGACCTAGACCTTGTCTTCAAGGGAGCTAAAGAAATACACATGTACCTGGAGACAGACATTCATTCAAAAGAATCAAGGCCATGCGTGGTGCCCTGTGTTCTGTGTAGGTCATGGAGTTCTCTGGGGTTCTATGGAGCTCAGAAGCAGGGTCCAGTCCTGCATGGAAGGTGAATTCATCTGAGTGGAGAGGATACGGTGGGCCTTGCTGCCCTAACATATTCTGGAGTGATGAAACTCTATCCTGTTTGTGAAGGACCTCCAGGGCTGGAGGTTCACTGCCGCCCAATGGTCTGGTGCACTGTTAGCCCTTTGACCTCTCTCAGACATGGCTGTCCACTGCAGCCAAAACTCCCTGCTAATCCCCAGGAATGGAAAACAGCTGGTGGCCAGCCTCGGTGCGACCACCTGACCAGTAGATGGGAAGACGGACAGAAGAGTAGCATGGGTGTCGTGAGAGCCGGGAGAACGGGCCCAGTTAGACCTTGAGAAAAGGACTGAGGGAGCAGCCCTCTCCAGTCATCTGATATCTGGTTTCCATGATTGCCAGACAATTAGCCACCATTTTAACAAGAGGGTGGGAGGTATTTGGGGATCTGCAGGGGACAAGAGATTCCCAGGTGTTCTCAGGTCATGAGGATGATTAAGAAGGAAGGCATGGCCAGGTCATAGGAGGACAAAGCTTCACAGTCCCCTTCCCAAAAGGAAAGTTTATGCTTCCAAATTGACGAGGCTGTGAAATGAGCCTTCTGTTGAGGCTGGATGCGGGCAAAGGAAGACCCAGATGGGAAAGGGTGTTGTGCTCCTATTCTCTCCCTATCTGCCCCCCTCCAAGCACGGCCAGCACAACAATCAATGTTTATTGAGCACAGATCATGGGCTCTTCACCATGCTGAGATCCCACTGATCTGTCCCCAACTCATGGCAACTCTTTTAAAGTGGGTCCGGTGTGTAACCCCCAGCATAGACATAAGCAAACCTCAGAAGGTTTGTTGATCTGCCCAGTCACACAGCAAGAAGTGGCCAGAAGCCCCCAAACAAATCCCTGCTCCAGGTTCCCGCAACTACCACGTGACCTCTTGTAACCTGCATAACCCCTCCATGAGGTCATAATAGTGCATAATAGTGCAGGACTATTATCACCCTTATCTCACAGCTGAGGATATTGAGGCTCAAAGAGGTCAAGTGCCTTCCTCAAAGTTATGCCAGAGGCCAGAGGGCAAAGTTAGGGTTGAACCCCAGGCTTTCCAACTTCAGAGCTCACACTTGTAATCAATCAGTCCTACTACCCACCTTCCCATGCACAACATGAGAAGCAGAGAGGGGTTCAGATAGTTTCTTCCAAAAAGAATTACCTTCTCCAAGAGTAATGTAATCTGTAACATGAAAACACTGTGAAGAAACACACACTTGGGCTTCCCACGTGGCTCAGTGGTAAAGAATCCACCTGCCAATACAGGAGACATGGGTTCGATCCCTGGGTGAGGAAAATCCCGTGAAAAAGGAAATGCCAACCCACTCCAGTATTCTTGCCTGGCAAATCCCATGGATAGAGGAGCCTGGCGGGCTACAGTCCATGACGTTGCAAAGAATCAGACATGACTTAGCGACTAAACAATAACGACCCTTTTTAATGTCGTGTGGCTGCAGAAGGTTGTTGAGTGGGATAGCCTCAGGCTGCCTTTTTGGTGGATTCGTTGTTACTGGGTGGGGAGAAAATGTGCCTCTTGGTAAAACATAAGGGCGCACCTGCTGAGCAACTGTGTCTGCAACACCAGCACTGTCACAGCAGACAACATGCTGCAGGAGAAACTCGAATCACACAAAGGAAGGGGAGGGGAGACCCAGGAAGGCGCCCACACCTCTGAGAAAGCAAGCCGACTCTTCTGCTGGGGCCTCATGAGGTCAGGGTCGGGGTTGGGGAGTTTGGGAGGCCTCATTTTCTGATCTGCCAGCCTCACACTACCTCCAAACTCTGCCCAAAACGGTTTCCTAAACCAGGGATTTCAACCTGGCTCTCTTGAGGAGTCTCTTAAGAGGAGCCGGCAGAGGATGGGAGTGGGTTGCTGAGCTCTCCTGCAGAGGATCTTCCCGACCCAGGAATCAAACCCAAGTATCTTTCTGTCTAACTGCACTGGCAGGTGGGCTCTTTACCACTAGCGCTACCTGGGAGGCCATCTTTAGGGCAGTAGAAAGCAAACTTGGCCCCAGCCCCTCCTCCCTCCTCCACCTGGAGGAAGTGGAGAAGAGCTTAGGCTTTGGAAGCCCCTCACCTGCAAATCCGAACAAGGGGTCCTCACTGCCGTCCTTCCCTGTAAGTGAACAAGGGCCATGAATTCCTCGCTCTATGATTTCTTGTACCTCATTCTCTAAGACTTGTGTTGCTTATATTGTCATTTCCCTTTTTTTTTTTTTTAAGTCTTTATTGAATTCATAACAATACTGCTTCTGTTCTAGGGTTTGGTATTCTGGCCCAGGAGGCATGTGGGATCTTCCCTCCCTGACCATGGATCGAACCAGCAGCCCCTGTGTTGGAAAGCGAAGTCTTAACCACTGGACCACTGGAGAAGTCCCTGTAATTTACCTTTTCATGCCTATTAGTCTTGTTTCTGAGAGGGACTGGGTTGTTTCTGGTTCATATGCACAGCTGCATTCCCCATCATACCCACAGGCACGTAGTGGGTCTCAGCAGTTACTTGTTCAGAAAGCACCTGTACGGGGAGTGTAAGGACCCGGCCCACGTTCCCCACTCCTTCCCACCTGGGTACCACTGTACGTGTCCTCCATCACCTCCTCTCTTGGTTCATTTCTCCATTTCTGCACTGAGTCCTTGAAATAGGACTCTTAACCACCTCTGTTGGAATCCTCCTTGCCCGGCACAGTGCCTGGCACACAGCTGTTACTGGCATTCATTCACTTAACATGCATTCCATTCCTTCTGCTAGTTTTTTCTCATATGCTTCATATACATTCTCCTTGATTTTTAAACCACATTTCTGTAAGTGTCCGTAAGTGCACATTCTCCCATTTTAGAGAGGGACAACTGAGGCTCAGAGACCTTAACTGAGGACATCTAACTTGTAAGAGGCAGAGGCAAGATTCAAGTCCAGGCTCTTCTGGTGCCCAAAACCAAGCCCTGTCTTGCAGGCCCACTGACACCTCAGCTTCAAAGCAATAGCCTCTCTCACCCAACCCTTCCAGGCCTGTGGGATACAGCCACAGCATCACCCCAGGAGGAAGCCTGCTTCTTCTGGGCCCCAGGGAGAGGTCTTGGAGCTCAAACTGGAGCTTTCCATCACCATGCTGGGAGCATGGGAAGCGGGTGTTTTTCTTCCTTGTGGCCTCATGGCTGTTTCCTACAACGTATCCGCCCTGGAGAATGCCCGGAAGAGGTGGCTTCCGGCTGGCACAGGGAGGAGCTGACCTCTTCCCATCCTGCAGAGAAGGGGTTTTTGCTCCAGTGCAGCAGTTCCCTCTGCCTTACCCTTTAACAGGGAGCATGGGTGAGTTTGGGTATAGGGTCCGGATTCTTCCCCTACCTGTTCAGATCAATGAATAGCTACTGAGCACCTCCTAGGTACCAGGGACTGCCTGAGATGAACTCCTCCCATCATTACCTATCAGCTGTGTGACCTTGGGAAAGGTATTCCATTGTGTTGAGGCTATTTCTCCATCTGAAAACGGGAGAGCGATAGTTATCTCAGGTTACTGGAACATTAACACAAAAATATAAGCAACGGGCTTAGAACAATGCTTGGCACATAGCGAGTATTCAGCAAATGTTCAAAAGCATGTAAGAGAAACAGATATTACCCTCAGTGCCAGTATTCCCATCTGTAAATTGCTCCCAATTTGCCAGGGAGAGAGCTGACACCAGTAGTAGTTGCTCCCAATTTACAGATGGAAAAACTGACACAGACAACAAGCGTGAAGCTGGGACTTGAATCAAGAGGCCCTAGTTCCAAATCCTCTGCTCTTCACAAGGCTCCACACTCCTCACAGCCTCACCACGTGACCAAGTGACACAGCTGGTAAGTGACAACACCAGGAGGATTCCATCTCAATCTTGTAGAATCAGAATTAGGAAGTGATGAAGTGGGGGCATTTGTTATATTCCCTATTAATATAATTTCTAAATTACAAGTTTGTAGAATTTACTATTTAATAATGGCTGTGTTTAACGACTGACTCTCAAAATTCCTGGAAACTTAGCAATCAGCTCTCATGAGCCAGTGCTTCTACAGTGACCAATTACTTCTCAGAGCTGTTGTTAAACCAAAGGAGGAAAGGTCAGTGTCAACCACTGGTGTGCTAGAACCAGCTGTAGGGCCTTGGGCAAGTTTCTTAAGCACCATGTACCTCAGATTTTCCCCAATTGTAAAATGAAGCTGTCATAAAGATTGCATGAGAAAATGTATATAAAAAAGTCTAGCCAGGGCAGATCCAGGGTGAGGCAAAATTCAACCTATGATGAGAACCTACAGTACAAAATTCAAAAAGGTGCTCTCTTCCCAGGTTGCCTAGTGCAGGGTCAGCAGTGAGGTGTGCCTTAAATTGTGTATGAAGTGTCTCGCTTACCTCACCCTCCTCCTAGCCCTATTCCTGGCACACAGTAGGCAGTTTCTGTTATTACAAGAGCCTCAAGGAGGGTGTAACCTATCCAGGTAGACAAGCCTTAAAGATGAGAAAAGTTACCTAACAATCTGCTGTTTGTGAGACAAACAACAGCATGGTACATTGTCCTGGGGCATAAGGTAGGTACCACGATGACTCTCTCAGATAGCAGGGTTAAATTTCCGCAATAATTGGCCACAGCCTGCCAAGGAGACTGAGCCATCTCTAGATCCAAGGCTGTCTCTGGAAATAGCTACTGCAAGTAGGAATTTCTTCACATTAATTTGAAAGATAAAACACTAGTCCTCAAATATACTTTCTAAGAGGTGGCAAGAATACGCAGAAGAATTATACGAAAAAGATCTTCATGACCCAGATAACCATGATGGTGTGATCATTCATCTAGAGCCAGACTTCCTGGAATGCAAAGGCAAGTGGGCCTTGGGAAGCATCACTATGAACAAAGCTAGTGGAGGTGATGGAATTCCAGGCGAACTATTTCAAATCCTAAAATGATGCTGTGAAAAGTGCTACACTCAATATTTGCACCAGCAAATTTGGAAAATTCAGCAGAGGCCACAGGACTGGAAAATGTCCATTTTCATTCCCATCCCAAAGAAAGACAATGCCAAAGAATGCTTAAACTACCGCACAATTGCACTCATCTCACATGCTAGCAAAGTAATGCTCAAAATTCTCCAAGCTAGGCTTCAACAGTATGTGAACTCAGAACTTCCATATGTTCAAGCTGGATTTAGAAAAGGCAGGGGAACCAGAGATCAAATTGCCAACATCCACTGGATCATAGAAAAGGCAAGAGAATTCCAGAAAACCATCTACATTCTGCTTCATTGACTATGCTAAAGCCTTTGACTGTGAGGATCACAGCAAACTGTGGAAAATTCTTCAAGAGATGGGAATACCAGTCCACCTGACCTGCCTCCTGTGACGCCTATATGCAGGTAAAGAAACGACAGCTAGAACTGGACATGGAACAATGGACTGGTTCCGAACTGGGAAAGGAGTATGTCAAGGCTATATATTGTCACCCTGCTTGTTTAACTTATATGCAAAATACATCATGTGAAATGATGGACTGGATGAAGCACAAGCTGGAATCAAGATTGCTGGGAGAAATATCAATAACCTCAGACAGGCAGATGACACCACCCTTATGGCAGAAAGCAAAGAGGAATTGTGATGAAATCTTGTGATGAAATTGTGAGGAATCTTGATGAAAGTAAAAGAAGAGAGTGAGAAAGTTGGCTTAAAACTCAACATTAAGAAAACTAAGATCATGGCATCTGGTCCCATCACTTCATGGCAAATAGATGGGGAAACAATGGATACAGTGACAGACTTTATTTTCTTGGGCTCCAAAATCACTGCAGATGGTGACTGCAACCATGGAATTAAAAGATACTTGCTCCTTGGAAGGAAAGCTATGACAAACCTAGATAGTATATTCAAAAGCAGAGACGTGACTTTATCGCCAAAGGTCCGCATTGTTACAGCTGTGATTTTTCCAGTAGTCATGTATGGATGTGAGAGTTGGACCATAAAGAGGGCAGAATGCCAAAGAATTGATTTTTTGGAACTTTGGAGAAGGTGCTGGAGAGTTTCTTGGACTGCAAGGAGATCAAACCAGTCAATCCTAAAGGAAATCAATCCTGAATAATCATTGAAAGGACTGATTCTGAAGCTGAAGCTCCAATACTTTGACCACCTGATGCAAAGAGCTGATTCATTAGAAAAGACCCTGATGCTGGGAAAGATTGAAGGCAGAAGGAAAAGGGGATGACAGAAGACAAGATGGTTGGATGGCATCACCAATTCAATGGACATAAGTTAGAACAATCTCCAGGAAATGGTGATGGACAGGGAAGCCTGGCATGCTGCAGTCCACGGGGTTGCAAAGAGTTGGACACAACTGAGCGACTGAACAACAGCAAAAACAACACCACCTCCCAAAAAAACTTTGCCAGTAAAATTGACACCAGGATAAGATGTGCCTGTTGACATGTGGTTTCTGAAGCTCCCTGACACCCCACTGGGCACCAGCCACTACTGGGGAGGATGGGGAAGGGAAGACCAGAGTCCTGAGGCCCTAGCTGTACTCTGTCGAGAAAAGGAGAGAGATGTGTGGGCTGAGATAGAACAGGGAAGGGGAATTGGGGACTGGATTTGGGCTTCCCTGGTAGCTCAGATAAAGAATCTGCCTGCAGTGCAGGAGACCTGGGTTTGGTTCTTGGGGTGGGAAGATCCCCTGAAGAAGGGAATGGCTATCCACTCCAGTATACTTGCCTGGGAAATCCCATGGACAGAGGAACCTGGAAGGTGACAGTCCATGGGGTTCACAGAAAGTTGGACACGACTGAGCAACTAACACTTTGACTTCTCACTTTTTTCACTTAGGCATCTCCAGAGACAGAATCAGTAGGATATAGAGAGACAGAAAGAGGGATTAGTCCAGGTGATTATGGAGGCTGAGAAGTCCCCCATCTGCCACCTTGCAGGCCTGATGCCCAGGAAAGCCAGAGTTATAGTTCCAGTCCAAACCCGAAGGCATGAGAACCAGGGGCGCTGATGGTGTCAATCCCAGCATGCCCATCAGTCCAAGTCTGAAAGCCTAAAATTTGGGAGACATACGGTGTCAATCCCAGCATGAGTCAAAAGAGCTCAGAACCTCAGAACTTCTGTCTGAGGACAGAAGATGAACATCCCATCTCAAGCAAGAACAAATTTGTCTCATGCACCTTTTTGTTTTATTCAGGCCTCAATAACTGGGTAATGCCCACCTGCATTGGTAAGGGCAGTCTTAGTCTATTGAATCAAACGTGAATCACTTCTGGAAACACCCTCACATATAAAAATATTCTACCAGCCATATAGGCATCCTTTAGACCAGTTAAATTGACACATAAAATTAACCATCACAGGATTGATGCCTTGAAAATTCCTAAAGTGTGTAACATTTTAAAGGAAGTCAACTCTTAAAACTCTAAGTCATTTCTCTTCAGTGCAATATCTGAGCAGATTCCAGACTGACACTGGCATTGTGATAAGAGTATTGGATTTGGAATTTTAAAGACTTGGTTTAATGGGAGTAAACTGGCTATTGCTTAGGGCTGGGAGGGTTTGAGGAAGGGAGGAATGAGGGGTGATAGCTAAAGGATGTTGAATTTGAGGGGGGTAATAATGAAAATGTTCTAAAATTGACTCTGGTAATGGTTGCACAACTCTGTGAATAAAAACCATTTAATTGTACACATTAATGGGTAAATTACATCTCAAAAAACTTTTTTTTATTTTAATTAATGATTCTGTATGGTATTGTCATGAAAAATAAAAAATCATTGATTACAAAATAAATCCCTTATCACCTCCATAGCCTTGAGCTAGTCATTTGATCTCTACCAGGCTCAATTTCTCTATCCGTAAAATGGAGACCATGCTGAGGAGCCAATGAAAAGAGAGCCCTTCAAGGTGAAGAGTTGCTACACCAGTGGTCACATGGCTATGAGTTGGCTGACCATATGAAGATCCTCAGCCAGTGATGCCAAAAGCCTCTTTGACTTCCAAGAGGCATGGTGAGCACTGTGGTGAGGGCTGCTCATACAGACTGGTCCTGACCCATTCAGATTTGAGCTCTGCAGACTTAGTTCACATCCAGCTGGACCCACGTAGAAATACTGCAAGAATGTCTCTGCCTCCCGGGTTGGAAGGAGGGCCTTCCATTGCAATTGATGTCTTAATATCAAAGGAGTTTGTCCTCTCAGAAAGGCCACACCACCAAGGAATGAAGATGAGGCCAGAGCCCCCCAACCTTTCTTCACATTCACATTTGGTGAATCTGGAAGGGTGTCCTAGCCCTGAAGGCGGGTTGGCCTTGGGGATCTCTCATCCCTGCCCAGTCTGGCTCTGCAGACTTTGGAGAATATACCTAGATTTGTTCTCTTCTGAGCTTGATGGTGCTGTAAGAACACAGTGGGTTTCTACATGGCATTTAGGAGAGCAGGATAGAGGAGGAGAAAAGGCCAGAGATCTGCAGAAGGCCTTCAAACATGAGCTGTGTGATGGCGGAGAGGTGGGTAACCCAGAGGTGGAGGTGCGACTCCAGGCAGCCCAAGAAACATGCCACGTCTGGGCACGTGCTCCCCAACTCATGTCTCGACAAGAGCTGTCAGTCCACCTAAGGTAAACAGCAGTGCCACACTGTTCGCTGGGTCAAAGCTCTTTGGCTAGCTCTTTGTATGTGTATTTCTTCTGTGTTTTATGTAGGGAGGTGAATTAATACCTCTCCATGACGCCACCTACATTTGAAGTAGCTGCCAAATTTCCTTAAGCTCAAAAGTAAACTTTCTTTAATGGTTGATTAAACCGAGGGAAGCAGTAACATCCTATGTGATTCACTCACCTATGTTTTTTCCTATAAAAATAGTTTCTCTTAAGGAAAGAAAATTTACTTATTAGCTAAGCAAGTTCAGGGCTTTAAAAAAGTAAACCACCAAATACAAATTATACATCTTTGACTCAACTTCACTGTTACAACACGTCCCTGTCCAACAGTGAATGCTCTTCAGAGAAAAACAACGAATTTCGTCCTTGGTTCTTTTACCCTAGGATCCATGACTGTGCTTCACATCTCCCCTACCACCACCATTCCCCAACCACCAAGGCCATCCCAGAAGTTGGCGTCTGCTCCAGGGCTCCAAACCAGAAGATCACGACATCCCCATGTCTCCAGATCAACCTCTCTCACTTATTCCTCCATCCTCCAATCGGCTTCCTAAGGGGGAAACCCTTTACTTTCTGAAATTCTACCTTTTTAAAAGACAAATAAACTATCCCGTGCTTTCAGAAACATTTACCCAGTTTTACCATTCCCCATGGAGCCGGCATTAAGCAAAATAGAGAAGTAGAACCAATACCTTCTTTGGGCCAATCTCTCCCCTCCTCCATCCATACGCTTCCCTCCCCACTCCCACCTTACAGTTGGGTTTCTTAGCTGCAAGCCCAGTAGAAATTCATTAAGAGGATATGGTATACTTCACATAATCCCTGGGAGAGATAAAAAACAAAGTTCGATTCTCTGCAGCCAGAAGCATGCGCGCATACTAAGTTGCTTTAGTCTTGTCTGACTCTTTGCAACCCCGTGGACTGTAGCCCGCCAGGCTCCTCTGTCCATGGGATTCTCTAGGCAAGAATACTGGAGTGGGTTGGCATGGCCTCCTCCAGGGGATCTTCCCGACCCAGGAATTGAACCAGCATCTCTCATGTCTCCTGAATTGGCAGATGGGTTCTTTACTACTAGTGCCACCTGGGAAGTCCCTGCAGCCAGAAGAAATTCCCCCACAACATGCTGCAGAATTTGTTTGGCAAAAACATCACTGCCATGAATGCTGGGCACCATGGCTGGTTCGTATCAGCACACAACCCAGCCTCTCCCAACAGCCACCGCTGCTCAGGAATTCAGACCACCTCTAGAGAGCTCACCGATCCTGCTGCTTCACATTACTAGTTCCTATCCTGAGTCCAGAGGCAGGTATATCTGACCAGCAAAGCCCAGGTCGTACACTCACCTCCTGGCTGCAGATGGAGGCTAGGAAAGGGAAGACATGGTCTTTCCACCATCTAAAGTGGCCAGCTCTGCCACCACTAATCAGAACTAGGAAGGTAGGAATTCCCTAAACACAGGGAAAAGGGTTCAGATACTGGCCAAAAAGAGATGTACGTATCCACGACATCTCCTTTCCCTAAAGCCACTCAGCTCTTTTCTATTCTTCCAACCCACACAGAATCACCACCTTGGCAAGCAGAGATTTAATGAGCTATCCCTCAGAAATAATTGCTTACATACAGATGATCAACAGAAAAGACTGCTTAACAGAAAGCATCTGTGGAGGAGATGCTGTAGGACAGAGATGTTTCCACACTTGACCCAGACAGCTTCTGACTCCTACTCCGTCTAAAAGACAGAGCCCACTGGTTTTCATTGTCCACCAGAACACAAGCTGCCTCGGGCTCAACCATGTGGTAGATTATTTGTAAGAGTGGATGCAAATATTCCTCTTCCTGTACATATCCTCCTAAATATAACTTTCTAGCTCTTCCCACCAAGAAGCAGAGTCTATGTCCCCACCCTGTGAATCTGGGCCAGACAGATGACTTGTATTGGCCAACAGCTGTGGAGGCAGTGATGCTGTGCCAGTTCCAAGCCCAGGCCTCCAGAACACTTGCCTGCCTCAACCCATTCCCTTCCCTGAGAATAAGCCCCAGCTAGACTGCTGGAGGATAAGAGAGCATGCGGGACAGATAAGCTGTCCCCACGAGGCCATCTCAGACCAGCCAGTTGGTCACATGCATGAGTGAGCCCTGCTGAGTCCAGATTGCCCAACTGAGCCCAACCCAAGTCGCCCATCCACTGAGATGAGAGCTAAGTAGACTGGTTGTTATTTTAAGCCAGAAAATTTGGAGAGGTCTGTTATACAGCAAAAGCTATGGTATAGGATGGGCGTGGTACCTCTGCAAAGCATGCTGAGCTCCAGACAGGACACTCAGCCTGGGTGGACAGAAGGGAGGCTGTGGGCACAGCAGGTACCCTCCTACACATCCCCTCGCCCTCACCATTTCAGTGCACGCCTGTCTGATGCCAGATGCCAACACTGTATCTCTGTTAACTGGAGCCCCCTCTGTCCACCCTCACATCAAGGCCAAGTGGCCCAAACCCATCACTGAGGGGTTGGGCTTTGAACACCTCCGTTCCCTTGCCCCTTGGCCATGCTGTGTCTAAGGCATGTGTCCTTCACTGACTCCCAGACCATCCAGGAGGATCAAGGTCCAGCTATCCCTGGAGAGAACACTTTATCAGCTGCCTACCCTTCTCTGACTCACTTCTTCCCCTTTCCCATTGGTGCTTCCTGGGATTGCCTCTCAAATAAACTACTTACATTCACATCCTTATCTCAGGGTTTGCTTCTGAGCAACTAATGGCTGGCACTGAGATGGGGCGTCCACACAGGACCACTACTGCCATCAGCCCCTCTGTAGTCCACAGCTATCCCCCACTCTGGTCCTGGAGCCAGCTACACAGGCACTGCCCACAGTCTCACCACAGGACAGCCCCTCTCAAGGCTTCAGTGGCCTAAAGGACCACTTTCTATTCCATCAGACTTCATCAACAGTCATGCTTTTTCCTTCACTCTCCGTGAAGATGCCTGCTGCCGCATCTCATAGTCTGGAGGGTGAAGGTGGTGGAGTAAGAAATACTTAGAGGAGATCTAGACTTGGAACAAAAAGGTGTGGAGTAAGTTAGTCTGTCCCTGCTTGTCACTCTGATCAGAACTGAGCCCCCGGCAGGACATTGTGCTCAGAGGGACAAGTTTAGTAAACACAGCCCCAGAACACAGGGCTCAGGGGCCATCTGCCAGCACATATCTTCAAAGATATTTACCAGGTGCCTGTTAGGCAGTGAGTACTGCTCTCGGTGCTAGGACAGAGTGGGCACGCATGCACACACACACACACACCATGCATCTATCATCCCAGGCCAAGGGCATCTGTCTTAAAGCCTCATAGCACAGAGGAAGCAGACATGAAACTGGACTCTGGAATCAGGCAGTTATTGTTCAGTTGCTTAGTGATGTCTGACTCTTTGCAACCCCATGGACTTCAACACACCAGGCTTCCTGTCCTTCACTATCTCCCAGAATTTGCTCAAATTTATGTCCATTGAATCAGTGATGCCATCCAACCATCTCATCCTCTGTCACCCTCTTCTCTTGCCCTCAATCTTGCCCAGCATCAGGGTCTTTTCCAATAAGTCAGCTCTTTGCATCAGGTGGCCAAAATATTGGAGCTTCATCATCAGTCCTTCCAATGAACATACATGGTTGATTTCCTTTAGGATTGACTGGTTTGATCTCCTTACAGTTCAAGGGACTCTCTAAGAATTTTCTCCAGCACCACAATTTGAAAGCATCAGTTCTTCAGTGCTCAGACGTCTTTATGGTCCAATTCTCACATCTATATATTCAAATCCTGTCTCCACCCTCAAGGAGCTGTGTGACCCTGGACATGTTGGTTAACCTCTTTATGTCTGCTTCCTCCTCTGTGAGGCAGAGATAAATAACAGTACCTATCTCTCAGGGTTGTTGGGAAGGTAGATGCACATATAAACCCTTAATAAATCTCAGCTATTAGGACTAGTTTTCTTGAGGCAAAGCCTCTGTTATATAACCTTCTGTTTCCCACAAGCTCCCACAGACTCCACTGACACAGAGCCCCACAGGAATCTACAGGAGAGAGGCAGGTGGGCTAAATTCCTTCAACATAGATGCCCTTTGTTTGCTTATTCTTCATTTCTATGAAGAACAGGCTTGTTCTTATCATTTAAAAAAAAACACAGCTCTATTGGGCCTTTGTTTTTCTTATTCTTGATAGAAATATGAGTACAAAGAGATATATTTCTCTACCATTATGGGAAAAAGATTCAGGCAGTATTGGGGCCTTACAGGGAGTCGTTGAGACTGGAACAGGCTGAGGAGTATGAGCTTTGACTTAAATGAATGCTGCTTAGATCCGCAGGACAGTTGCCACAATTGATGTCAAAGAGGAATTTGAGTTTTACATGGCCAGATCTCCCAAGATTCCCAGAGATGTCAGACAACTGGATTTTTTTTTTAAAGAATTTGCTGCTTACATTATTTCCTGGTTTTCTAATTATTTTTTTTATTTTTGGATGTGCTGGGTCTTTGTGGCTGCCTGTGGGCTTTCTCTAGCTGCGGCAAGGGGGCGCTGCTCTCTTGTTGCAGAGCACGGGCTCTAGGCACATGGGTTCCGTAGTTGCAGCTCCCAGGCTTAGCTGCCCTGCAGCACATGGGATCTTCCGGGACTAGGGATTGAACCCGTGTCTCCTGCATTGGCAGGTGGATTCTTAACCACTGGACCACCAAGGAAGTCCTGGATTATTGCTGGTTAAATCTTTTGATTTTGAAATGTTGGCTCAAATATTTAGAAATATTTGTGTAAAGGGCAGTACCTTTAATGGGTCCATGGGTTGACCAAGACCCAGAGATGGTGACCTTGAGGCTTCTCCATCCTTTGCTCATCTCAAGGTCTCTGCAATCTGAGCCTCGTGGTGCAGGACTGCCATCCTACACAGCCCCAAGTGGGCACCACACACATTTGATTCCCTGAGACTTGTGACTCAGAGCAGTAGCAAGGGCACAGCTAAACCCCTAGAGCCAGGCCAGTGTAGAAGTCAAGCAAGCCTTTCTCCAGACAAATGCTGACCCTCGCCAATCTCCCTCCTCCACTATGTGTACCACCCAATCAGCATGCTCTCACTGGGTACTGTCCCCTAATTATCTCAAGCTTGTCTTTTATTGTATCGGTACACAATACTATCAAAGTACAAAATCCAGACTTTTTAATTGGTGGTTTCGTTAGATTATGCCTTGTCTCCTCAACTAAAATGTCAGCTTCATAAATAAGCATCACATTCTATGCTTTTTGAACCATATAGCAACCTTTATGCTACATTAGCACCCAGTGCCTACCTATACGGATCTTCTAGCGGCTCAGTGGTAAACAATCTGTCTGCAATGCAGGAGCTGCAAGAGACATGGGCTCAGTCCCTGGGTTGGGAAGATCCTCTGGAGAGGAGATGGCAGTCCACTCGGGTATTCTTGCCTGGAGATTCCCATGGACAGAGGAGCCTGGCGGGCTACGTCCATAGAGCCACTGACTCCGACATGATTAAACACACAAGCCCCTACCTAAGCATTGACCACTCCATCACGCAGCAGTGATTTATCACACTTTAGGATGCAGTAAAAGTCTTTGCCAAGCTCAGGAAGAAATAGGAATAGGTAGGGGAAAGCCCTAACTTTATCTAAAAGGAAAACATGTCACCTTCTGCCTACTTTTCGTGTCAGCCCATGCCAACCACAGAACACAATCCTTCAGCAGGAGGCATTTTAACTTTGTCCTTAAGAGTAGCTTACTTTTAATTTTCTCACCAGTAAAATTGAATCATCCAGGCTTACTAGCCATCTCCAAGTGAGGCCAGAGAGAAGAAGGAATGTGTACACTATCTCCATTTATAAAGTATTTTTTAAATCAGAACATTAGATATGTTGCAGCTGAGTGCACTGTTGAGTGGCTAAAGTATATCAGCAAAAGAATCTCAATTGTTAATCTATGCCTGGGTTGAACTATCTATATTTAACCTGGCAATTATTTAATTAAACAGTCCATTCCCTTGGGGTCTCCCTATAGTCCGGTAATTTGTTAGAATAAAACAACCATTTGTACTTGTATTTACTCTTCCCTTCTCAAGGCTACTTAATTTTTTTTTCTGTTTTAATAGGCCTAGAACCCCTAATAAAAGAAAGTTGAACAAACAGTCTGAGAACAGAGGAGTGAATGCAAACACAGAGTACTTGAAATCACAAGGTAGGCCAGCTGGAGAGAGTCTGGAATCTGAGAATAACCGAATCCAGCTCTCTCCGTCTATAGATGAAGCAACGAGACCCAGAAATGTTGGATGACTCACCCAGGGGACCCACAGCCAGCAAGGGAGGCGACACACATCCAGTTCCCAGGGTTCACTCCATGCTCACTAACCTGGGACACCAAGGCCCATTCAAACCACCCCACCCAAGCTCTACAGGAGCCTAATCCCATAGACCAGTGGGCTAGTAGACCTGGAAGTGATAAAACCTAAACCAGTAATAAACTTTTACCTGTTCAGTATTTGCTGCATGCTTCAGTCATGTCCTACTCTTTGCTACCCTGTGGACTGTACCCCACCAGGCTCCTCTGTTCATGGGATTCTACAGGCAAGAATACTGGAGTGGGTTCCCATGACCTCCTCCAGGGGATCTTCCTGACCCAGGGACTGAACCTGTGTCTCCTGCATTGCTAGCAGATTCTTTACCACTGAGTCATTGGGGAAGCCCCAGTATTTGATGAGTGACTGGTAAATGCCAGGAGGTGGAACACTGGAGGAAGAATGATGGACAAGAGTCCAGGCGCCTGCTTTGCCAGTTTTGCCTCCAAGTTTAGTGGGGCAATGGCCAATGAATGAAAGAATACATGACCGTGACACTTACATAAAGTGTCAAGTATTAAAATGCCCAACCAGGACAGTATGACAGAGTAAGGAAGAGGGGGCTGCTTCAGACAGGGTGTCCGGGAATCATTCTGCAATGTCCCTGATGAGGGTGGGGGGGCAGGAGAACACGGAGGTGAGCAGAGGGTCGGTGTAAGCACCAGGCTTTGGTTTGAACGTTACCAACAGGAGTTCAGCATCTCTAAAAGCCAGCCCCACTTGTTCAAAGTTCTTTCCTGGACTGAGCTGAAATCTACCTCCCTGGAACTTCAGATATCAGTAACTCGTTCTCACGAGTGTCACAAAAGCAAGTCAGCTAAAGAGATGTTAAACAGCATGTTTGGATGCTAAATACAGTCCTCAAATAAGACAGTTGCTTCGATGTTTTAATTTAAAATGACGTGTTTGGGGAAATACAACATACCAATGAGATGACTTACATGTTTTCAGTCAACCTCCAGTTCATAAAAGGGTTTCAAACCACCACTTCAAAGGAGGTTCAGACTGCCAGGTTCTAGAGTCTTGGACCTCTCCATGGGAGTCACCTGACATCATCAACGACTCACACCAACTCCCTTCCATCTAGAACTCCAGCTGGTGCTTTAGAGCATCAACACTTCTGCCCCCAGTGCCCCATCGCCCAACATGGCAAAGGACATGTGGATTCACGTGTTCTGCTTTCTAAGATATTCGTGGAATCATAGAACTAAGAATTCATCTGGCCCAATCCCTTTATCTCACAGACAAGGAAATAAAGCCTGGAAATAAGAAGTAATGACTCAGGTCAATCTGTCAGCCAGGATTTGTCCTCTCCAGGCCCTAAACCAAGCTGGACATGGTGAGGGAGATACACAAACATGTAACTCCCAGCTTTACTTGAGTGTTTGGAGGGACTTCCTATCCTCCAGTGATTTCTAATGCATGTTTAAGAAGAGAAACCCAGCTCCCTAACTCCCTTCTCATGTGGACCCATAGCTAGGGCTCAGCTCCTGCCCCTGGAGGTAGCTTCAATGCCATGACAGGGACACTTTGCCCCCATGTTTCCACAGCGTCAAGTAAACCCCACCACCCCAAGGCAGCTGTCTCACCACCAGCCTCCAAAATCACTGTGGACAGTGACTGCAGCCATGAAATTAAAAGACTTGCTCCATGATAGAAAAGCTATGACAAACCTAGACAGTGTATTAAAAAGCAGAGACATCACTTTGCCAACAAAGGTCCATATAGTCAAAGCTACGGTTTTTCCAGTAGTCATGTATGGATGTGAGAGTTGGACCATAAAGAAGGCTGAGCACAGAAGAACTGATGCTTTCGAACTGTGGTGCTGGAGAAGACTCTGGAGAGTCCCTTGGACAGCAAGTTCAGACCACTCAATCCTAGAGAAAATCAACCCTGACTATTCATTGGAAGGACTGATGCTGAAGCTGAAGCTCCAGTACTCTGGCCACTGATACCAAGAGTCGACTCGTTGGAAAAGACCCTGATGCTGGGAAAGACTGAAAGCAGAAGAAGGGGACGACAGAAGATGAGATGCCTGGATAGCATCACTGATTCAGCGGACATGAGTTTCAGCAAATTTGGGGAGACAGTGAAGGACAGGGAAGTCTGCCATGCTGCAATCCATGGCGTGGCAGAGTCAGACACAACTGAATGACTGAAAAACAACACAGCCCAGAGACCTTCTGAACATCTGGCTACACAGTGAAGGGTCAGGGACAAGTGCGGCTTGGTTTAGGGGGAGGGGGTCCTTCACTGTGCAGGAAAACTAGCTTCCTGCTCCAAACTAAACCAGAAGATGCAGGATGCTGGAAGAGAAGCCAAGGTCAGGGTCAACACCGAAGCTAAAAATACTCTAGCTTCTATCTGAGTCCAAAAAGCTGACTGAACCAATCGCCTGACTGCCCGCAATGCCCTCAGGAAGGGCTATAAGCTGAGCAGTGAAATGGGAGTCACATGAGAAGGAAGAGGCCTGAGGATATGGGCCTCCTTGAGCCAGTCGATGAAGCGCCAGGCCCTGCCCTTCCGCCAGCCTGAGGCAAGCAAGGAAGGGTTTGAGCAGCTGACAGGCAGGGCCTCCTTCCTCTGCCCTTGACGGCTTCTGCTGCTGGCTGGCGCTCTGAGAATGTAGCACTCTTGTCCCTCGGACCCCCACTTTGGCAGGAATAAACGACTTCCTTGGGTGGAAGGGGAACGCTGGAATGCAATTCAATAATATGGGCAGCATCCCTCCGAAAAGAAAGCATCTAAAAAAGAAATACCAACTCTAGCAGCCAACCAGTGCCTTCCAGAGTGGGCCCCCAAGGTCCCCAGTTTCAGGTAGACAGCAAGGCTGGTAGCTGATTAGAGAGTAGTCCTGGGGAGGCTCCCACATTCCCCGGGGTCTCTCCATTCATCAGGCTGGATGACAGCAGCCCTCCGAGTGGTCTCCACCTTCAGCCGTGCAGTGACACAGCCGAGGTAAGGATCTGGTTTTCAATCAGCTGCTGCACCTGAGAGTGAGCCCAGCTCGGTTGCCATCAACAGATCAGACCTCAGACTGCCCCTCGATAAGAGAAGCAGAGGGCTTCCCAGATGGTTCAGTGGTAAAGAACCTGCCTGCCAATGTTGGATACATAAGAAATGCGGGTTCGATCCCTAGGTTGGGAAGATCCCCTGGAGGAGGGCACTCCCTATTCTTGCCTGGAGAATCCCATGGAGAGAGGAGCCTGGTGGGCTACAGTCCAAGGGGTTGCAAAGAGTCAGACACAACTGAGGTAGCTTAGCATAGCACGCACACAAGGGAGGCAAAAAACAAGCCTACCCTTGCTCACAACTCCAACCCCATGGGCTGCAGAGAGGGTAACCAGATGGGATAGAAACATCCCAATGAGGGATGGGCTGGGAGGAGACCAATTCTCCTCCATGACTTTGGGTCTCCAGGGAGAACAAATATCAGAATCCAGACCTGCTGAGTGACCCCAGTGCCATCTGACATCTGCCTCCCAAGTCAAGTACATGGCCTGAGAGCTTGGGTGAAGGGGTCACACAGACCCAGGCCCCAGCTTGGTTATGTATGACTAGGTTGCTGTGAATGGAGACTTCTTCCTGAGCCTTTCTTCATTTGTAAAACGGGTCTAATGATAGTACCTATTCATAGGTACCGGCAGATGGGACCACATGATAAAAGCTGGGCCCAGAGCATGCTTGCTAAGTCTGAGTTGTGTGTAACCTGAATGTGTGGTTTTTCTCATGTAAATTTTAACAAATCACCTACAACATACACAACACATATGAGTGTGAGACAGGGAGTCTAGAGGGTGGGCCAGGAGAGCTAAGTGTGCCAGGCAATGGCACTAAGACATCTCTGGAGAAGGGTTTTCTCACCCCAAGGGCTGCATACTGTTCCCACACTCTTAAAACCACCTATGTCCAGGGTCTTCTCACTCCTGAAGCTCCTTTCCCTCCATCTCATCTGATCCTCACAACAGCCTAGAAGGTGGCCAGGGTGTCCCTGTTTACAGGAGGAAAACGAGTCTCAGAGAGGTTAAGTGACTAACCTAAGGTCACAGAGCTGGAATGTGACTGAGCAGAGTCGCATTAGTGACTGGCTGACAGAACTGGAGTGAGAGGAGAGCAAGTAAGTAAGATGCCTGGTGTGTAAAATGTAGCGAGACACTAGCAGGCACACTGAAGGAGCATCAGCTCTGCTCATGTCTGAGCCCAAGCCCACGGGCCCTTCCTGGAGCACGAGGCTGCTGTCCATACACACTGCCTTGGCAGATCAGCCCTGTAAGAACCCACCTTGGAGTAGCCACATCTACTGGCTGTGCTGGGTGTCTTCCTCTGTCAGGATTCAAGAACCTCTTCCCAGAGCCTGGCTGCTGGAACCACTTCCCAAAAGAGTGAAATGGAACAGATTGCAGAGGGGGTACCATAACGGTCACATGAGGCTTCCGTGCCCTCTTGAGCCTGAGGACCTGGAAGACAGGCTGGGCCTGGCCCACTGAGGCCTCAAACCCCGCCCCCCCCAGCCTTAGGAAGAGAAGGGCGGAAACAGGCCACGCTGGCGAGTCCCTGGACCGAGGCCCCTGGATGCTGGTCTACTCAGCCAAGCTCTCCTCTCTCCAGCTCCTCAGAGCCCAGCCAGGCCCCAGCTAGGCCTCTTTCAACCTCACACAAAACCTGGAAAGCATCAGCCTGCTGACGGAGATTTCTTTAGTCTGCAAAGAGCAACTTTTCTAACACGGATGATCACATTTAGGTATTAGCCCACTTGCCCAAGTCTGGATTACCGTATATTTAGTTTTTCTGAAGAAGCATCACCTGTGTACCAAGGACCGCATTGAGTCATTGGCACCTGTGTAGGCTTGAGAACTAATCTGCCAGATCCAAGGCCCACTTCACCTGGGCAGGTTACTCACCTGTTCTGGGCCCATTACCTCCTCCTATAAAAAGAGGATGAGAACAGCACCTGAAGATTTCAGGTTGTTGCTATTTAAAAAAAAAAAAAAAGCCGCAATGTATTAAACGCCTATAAGGGGCCAGGTACTGAGTTTCTTTTCTTCTTTCTTATATGTGCTTTTAATATTCACAGTAGCTCTGTGTCTCTTCTTGAGGTGTAGCTTGCATCAGGAAAGTGCATGATTTCAGTGTGCAGTTCACTAAGCTTTCACTTGTTCTTTTAATCAAATCTCTCTCGGTGTACAGCAGTTATGCCTGCTTATGAACTTCTTACACATGAACTCAGATAAAATGTGCTCTTTTGTGGCAAGGCTTCTTTCATTCAGCTTGCTGTTTTTGCAGCTCACCCAAGTTGTTGTGTATATACATGTCATTTATCCTTTTATATCGCTATATAGTATTCTATTGTGTGCCTCTGCTACAGTTTATCCATTGAATTAGGTGTTTGTCCTCATCATTATCATCATAATCCCATTTTGCCAATGAGGAAAGAGGGGCCCTTGAGCTGCTTAACTAAGTTTTTAGCCTGAAGTCTCAGAGTGCAGTTGACTCCAAGCAGGAACTTGAATCCAGACTCCTGACTCTAAAACTAACTCATTACCTGGGCAACAGAGCCTCCCTCCCTCCTGCAGTGCTGGGGTGGGCAGAAATGAACTCTGTCCCACATGGTCATGAGCTCCCTCTCCCCGAAGTACTATTGGGAGTCAGGAGCAGCTACCTGATTGGCTTCCGGTGGTGAGAAAATTGCCTCTCCTTTGGCCATTGCCAATATTTATTTTTCACTATCCCCTTGATAGTGCAGGCACAGTCGTCACTCCCAGCCCTGTACCTTGAGACCCAGCCTCTGCCGATATGTTGAAAGAACTTCAAACAGCCTACGTGAGGTGGAGGCAGCCTTGGCCCCCGATCAGCAACTGACTCTCGTGGGCAAGTGGAGCGATCCCAACCTGGCATGCAAGCAGCCCCTGCCCTACTTCCTCAGAGACTAAGTTCCCACAGTGGTAACTCAGACGTAACCCTTCTAGGCTCCTGGAGAAGTATCATATGTCCTTGGAGGTTTCTCTGTAGGTAAAGCTTTATCCACCGATAGGTGGGTCATCCTAGGGCCCTCCAGTGCTGATCTGACCTCAAGAAAAGGCCAGGATTCCACCTTGCTTCCCACCTCTCTGAATCCTTGTTTGCTGGCAGAGGCTGGCCTGAGGGGGCCACCTGCAAAGAAAGGGGAGGGCCCTGGCTGGTCACCACTGTCCCCGCCCCTTGAACTCAGGTCGCATTCAGGTCCATCCAGCCAGGTGTGATTAAATGATTGGTTACCTGCAGGGAGGGAGACCCTGGGGGAAGAAGGGCACAAGGCCAACTCTGGAGGCAGCCCCAGGCACCCTTTGCTCTGTCAGTCATTAACAGAAGCCACCCCGTGACAGGCAAGGAAGGGGAAAGTCCAAGGCGGTGGCCTGCCCCTCCTCCCGGGCACCGTCCCCAAACGCTCCAATCCAGGGCCCCGTGGGACGTGAGATCATGACACCCAGTGGAGGGGGTGTGCGCAGAGTCATCTAACCCAACTGGTCGCCTCTTGTGCCCCTGCAAAATCTCCACAAAACCAAGGGAGATAGGAACTAACACAGTCAATCTGCAGTTACTATGTGCTGGGGAGTATGCCAAAAGCTTCAGTGTCTGAAACATAATAGTGGAATGCAGACATGGAGCTGGCCTACTTGTGTTCAAATCCTGACATTTCTAACCATGTGACAAATGAGGGAACTTCTCTGCACCCCAGATTCTCCATATGTAAAATCACGGTAGTACTGAACTTCCTCTGAGCAGTCACTATGAGCATTTAACGAGTTAACACACAAAGTTCTCAGACTACCTGGCACTGATGGAGAGCGATCATTGGTACGGTTTACTTAATCCTCACAGTCACCCCTTAAGATACAGATGGAAAATTCAAGGTTGAGTCATTCGCCCAAGGAACAAGCTGGCATAAGTAGAGCTGGGATTTGAACCCAAGTTGAAGGGCTCCAATCTCCATGCCATAAAAACATCTTCCTGCCTTGACCATGTCTGCCCATAACCAGTGCTTTGTTATGATCCACTTGAATTCAAAATCCATCTCACATTTCCCTGCCTATTCCTCCCAAAGGTCCTCCTTTCACCAGGGTAACACTGAGGTAGAGCAGGCTCCCGAATCCTCCCCAAAAGTGAGGCTTCAAGGCCTAGAAAGGAATCATTGCTCAGTGGCCAAAAGAGCTCATGTGTTTGAGCTGCTCCAAAGAAAGAAATTTAACCAAAAGCCAGACCACAAGTTGCAGACCTGATGCTGGGAAAGATTGAGGGCAGGAGGAAAAGGGGGCAACAAAGAATGAGATGGTGAGGTGGCATCACTGACTCGATGGACATGAGTTTGCGCAAGCTCGAGGAGATAGTGAAGGACAGGGAAGCCTGGCGTGCTGCAGTTCATGGGGTTGCAAAAAGCTAGACACAACTGAGTGACTAAGCAAAACAAAATGAGTTGCAGGGCCAACAGCCATGGAGGCCCTGCCCAGCCAGGACAGACCTTGCAAAGACCCCTGAAGAGATGCCCAAGTTCCAGGGCAGGAGGTGAGGAAGTAGGCCTCTTGCCCCAGGAAGCTGGCTGACAAAGGCAGGCCTGGCCTTTCCTGCCCCAGCTCCCTCTCTGGAGGCCTTACTTCCCGCTCTCTCTGCATGGCTCTTATCTTCTCTGGCCATAGAGGGGCTCAGGGAGGTTCCCTGCCAGCTCTGGGCTCACACCTCCTTGGACTCCCTGCCAACCCAGAGCATAGGACTAGGGCTGCTATCGAGGCCTTTCATCACCTACTATCCCGGAAAAAGAATAGGCCTAGAAAGATTCTGCTATTTCATTTCCCAAGTAGTTTTGGACTTTGGGATGTCGTCTACCTTTAAGTCTATCTGGTAGAAAATCAGGTTCTCGTTGTGATTATGCTTGGGCCTGAGTGGGCCTAAGTCAGGCCTGTGTGAGTTTCCCATGGAGACACTGAAGTAAAGGGTTAAGTCTTGGGGACAGAAAGCTTCCCCAGGCCATAGGGAACCTCCCCTCACATTTACAGACAGTGCCTACACTCCAGGATCTCTAGGAATCAATGCTTCCATCTTTGGTATCACCCAGGGGACTGACTCCAGTGGAGGAAATTCTTGGCTAGCCAGTTGGTGTGCTCAGCCCCCAAACAGTGCTCCATGAACTGGGGAATTACAAAGATATCTGCCATATGCTCAACTATGCCTACAGTAAACCAGCTCAAGGTGCACAACTGTTTTTGCTTTTAGTCAGAGAGGAAACTCACATGTTCCCACACCACCATCACCACCCACCACACACACATACATGTATTCATTCCCTCTGCAAGAGACAGGAGCCTAGGTTTACTCCAGACCCTGGGAGGGCTGATTTTTCTCCTCCTTCCACCAGCAGCCCTTGCCTTGGAAGAGGTAATAGTCTCTTTTTCCTACACCCTGGCCCTGTCCCCCAAGCACCTACTGCCAGGGAACAAAATCACAGGAAGCCTAAGGCAGGTCTGCCGCACCTCAAGGACAGCCCTGGGCCAGCTGATATTGTGCTGCAGACCTGTCTGCCTTGGGAGAGGCCCAGTGGAGTCCCAGTGGAAATTCAGCTTACTCCCTAAAACTCAATGCTAGGAAAGATTGAGGGCAGGAGAAGGGGGCAACAGAGGTTAAGATGATAGGATGGCATCTTTGACTCAGACATGAATTTGAGCAAGCTCCAGAAGATGGTCAAGGACAGGGAAGCCCAACATGCTGCAGTCCATGGGGTCGCAGAGTCAGATACGACTAAGTGACTGGGCAACCCTAAAACTTACTGAGTGCAAGGAACTGAAGGCAGCTAAGCCTCAGATATCCCTGCCTCCTCAGACAGAAATCCTCCCAAGAACCAGACTGAGATTTCAGGATGCAGCCTCTCTCTGGCAGGCAAAACATCCCCTCTAAGTGGCCGTCTGACAATGGCTGAGGTTCCTCTAGCCAAGGAGACCTCATCCTTTCCAAGATGACCACCTGCCTATCCTGCGTGGCATCAGGGATGCAACAAAGACGAAGGTGGTGGAAACTGACGACTTCCCGTTACACGGGCCATTTTCATGCCTCTTTCCTTTAGCAGCCTTCCAAATACAGAAGCACATGTTGAGTCCAAATGAAACTGCCTTTGCCCCCAGTGCCGTGACTGAGCCCCTCACCACCCAGAAAACCCATGAGTCTACAGTGGTTCATCATGCCCACCCCAGACAGGTGTTAAGAGGCTAGGGCTTCAGGTCCATCTCCTGCAGGGAAAAACAACCTAGAGGAAATTCCTGGCTGTCCACTGACTAGGACTCCACACTCCCAATGCAAGGGTTGACCCCTAGCCTAGGAACTAAGATTGCATGTGCCAGGTGGCACAGCCAAAAATAAAGGCTGGAAGCGCCCAAATAAAAGAACAAATCCAGGTTTGCTGGAGTGCCATGTGCTACATCCCCTCGTATCATTTTAGCACCCCAAACATTAGGACCACAGACTAAGCAGGGAAGACTGGAAGCCCCCATGCCTCAGGTCTCCAGAAACTTCAAGGCTACAGGGTGGATGAGGCTCGCCCCTAGGCAACAACCAACAACTGGGCAGGTTAATACAAATACAGGCTGCTTTGCAATCAACCCCCACACCATCCCCTCTGAGTTCAGCAGACTTCCAACCTCAACCAAAGGAACCAGCCACTGGTTTAGCTGTTAAAGACTAGAAGAAATCAACCAGGGCCCTTCCTCCCTCCTCCCCTTCCTAGCACCTACCTCATCTACAAACGACAAGCCTACAGGCACAGTAAAACCAAAGCAAGCAAAACCAGCTTCACCATCGATGTTTCTTGAAAAAAATGGGTTTATTGATTTTTAAACTGCAAATAGTCGTTACAAAAAGTTTTTTTTAAATAAATTCACACAAAGAAAGAGAAATAGAAAGCGACGGTAGTGACCAGCAAGAGGAATAATAATTACATTCATCTTAATGTGTGGTGTGCCAGTTCTGTTTGCACTAACATTGGAAAACTCCAAAACCTGGAATCCAGAACCTCAAATCTGCAATCGGAATGTCTTGAGATGGGCACGTGGAAGTCAAGGGTTTCTCTTTTTTTCCCCTTTTAGAAGCTACACATGGAAAGTTGTTTTCCTTCTGTACTGTCACAGAGCTTTTACATACATTCTCAGTCCTAGCTGTGAAAGGCCAAAAGAGAAAGAAACTCAATTTGCAGTCCAACACAAAGGGGGGAAATTTCTAAAATAAATAATCCAACAGTTTTTTGCATTTTTTTAAATTAATTTTTCATTTTTTAAAATAAAATAACCAAAAAAAGTGTAAAGTTACAAAAAATGTCGTTGAAGAATAATATATTAAAACTGTGGAAAAAAAGGAAAAAGACACGTCACAAAATTTTAAGATTAATATGAAGATCATAATTTAACATAAAAGAATATATTCTATGGATTTGTCATCCCGATAAATATGAACAAAATTAACAAAAAAAAAGCATAGTTTGGCAATAAATACGTTTTGATAAGTTAAATAAGCTTTTTTATATTGATGTGCAGTGACAAGCAAAATTTTTGCTCTCCAATTTCTGAAAGTTATATGAAGTTTAAAACCCAGGGAAAAAAGCATGGCGTGAGTGCTCTAAGGATAGACCTACGGTATTCTAGAGCTAGCCCCTCACCACCCAGAAAACCCATGAGTCTACAGTGGTTCATCATGCCCACCCCAGACAGGTGTTAAGAGGCTAGGGCTTCAGGTCCATCTCCTGCAGGGAAAAACAAGCCTAGAGGAAATTCCTGGCTGTCCACTGACTAGGACTCCACACTCCCAATGCAAGGGTTGACCCCTAGCCTAGGAACTAAGATTGCATGTGCCAGGTGGCACAGCCAAAAATAAAGGCTGGAAGCGCCCAAATAAAAGAACAAATCCAGGTTTGCTGGAGTGCCATGTGCTACATCCCTTCGTATCATTTTAGCACCCCAAACATTAGGACCACAGACTAAGCAGGGAAGACTGGAAGCCCCCATGCCTCAGGTCTCCAGAAACTTCAAGGCTACAGGGTGGATGAGGCTCGCCCCTAGGCAACAACCAACAACTGGGCAGGTTAATACAAATACAGGCTGCTTTGCAATCAACCCCCACACCATCCCCTCTGAGTTCAGCAGACTTCCAACCTCAACCAAAGGAACCAGCCACTGGTTTAGCTGTTAAAGACTAGAAGAAATCAACCAGGGCCCTTCCTCCCTCCTCCCCTTCCTAGCACCTACCTCATCTACAAACGACAAGCCTACAGGCACAGTAAAACCAAAGCAAGCAAAACCAGCTTCACCATCGATGTTTCTTGAAAAAAATGGGTTTATTGATTTTTAAACTGCAAATAGTCGTTACAAAAAGTTTTTTTTAAATAAATTCACACAAAGAAAGAGAAATAGAAAGCGACGGTAGTGACCAGCAAGAGGAATAATAATTACATTCATCTTAATGTGTGGTGTGCCAGTTCTGTTTGCACTAACATTGGAAAACTCCAAAACCTGGAATCCAGAACCTCAAATCTGCAATCGGAATGTCTTGAGATGGGCACGTGGAAGTCAAGGGTTTCTCTTTTTTTCCCCTTTTAGAAGCTACACATGGAAAGTTGTTTTCCTTCTGTACTGTCACAGAGCTTTTACATACATTCTCAGTCCTAGCTGTGAAAGGCCAAAAGAGAAAGAAACTCAATTTGCAGTCCAACACAAAGGGGGGAAATTTCTAAAATAAATAATCCAACAGTTTTTTGCATTTTTTTAAATTAATTTTTCATTTTTTTAAAATAAAATAACCAAAAAAAGTGTAAAGTTACAAAAAATGTCGTTGAAGAATAATATATTAAAACTGTGGAAAAAAAGGAAAAAGACACGTCACAAAATTTTAAGATTAATATGAAGATCATAATTTAACATAAAAGAATATATTCTATGGATTTGTCATCCCGATAAATATGAACAAAATTAACAAAAAAAAAGCATAGTTTGGCAATAAATACGTTTTGATAAGTTAAATAAGCTTTTTTATATTGATGTGCAGTGACAAGCAAAATTTTTGCTCTCCAATTTCTGAAAGTTATATGAAGTTTAAAACCCAGGGAAAAAAGCATGGCGTGAGTGCTCTAAGGATAGACCTACGGTATTCTAGAGCAAAAACCATTAAAGCTACTTCTACAGGAAATCGTTTTACACAGATATTGTATGTGGAATGAATACCATTAACTGCTCACCCCTTACATGTTTTTTTTAAGCTTTTCTCTCTTTTTGTTATTTTTTAAGATGTCACATATGAACTGGGGAACTTTAGCACCAAAATCAAGTCTCTCATAGTCCATCTAGCTTCCCCTTCCTCCCCACTTAAAAAAGAAAAAAATTAAATCACAAAGTCCCACTTATGTCACAATCTTCATCCGCTTTTGCAGTCTTCCTTCCTGCAGACCTACATGAACCCAGGCAAGATTAGTCAACAGAGGTTCAGGTCGGGAAGAAAAAAGGTTTTGAATGTCAAGAAAGGTTTCCCCAAAAACCCAAGTCTGGCAACAACTCTCCCGAGGGGGGGGGCGTGGGGGCTACCAGGGAGAGGGAGGGAGGAAGTGTGTGGGAGATTGAAATTAAGGAAAGGTGCAATTGTGTTGCCAGTGGAGGGAGCTGCTGGTTCTACATGCCCCCCCACCTCCCCCTCCCCCGGGGCAGAGGCTCTGGGGAGGCCCACGGGTGCCCTCTGGCGCTGAAGAGGTAATGTAGTCACAGTGACAAAGTTAGATTACAAGGCACTAAGTTGCTTCTGTAAACGGTTACTGCTTTTTCTTTTGTGATTTGGCACTTAAGGCTTAAGCCAGGGGGGGTAAAAAAAAAAAAAAAGGCATCTACGGACAAATATGGGACTTGTCTGTTATGCATGGTTAAGTGGGCTATAAAAATCCAGGAGGTTCAAGCCAGAGGAAGCTACTGACAAACTGACTTGTCCTTATGTCTGTCTCTTATACACATCTCATGCAATCTTAATTCCTGGCTGTCCACTGACTAGGACTCCACACTCCCAATGCAAGGGTTGACCCCTAGCCTAGGAACTAAGATTGCATGTGCCAGGTGGCACAGCCAAAAATAAAGGCTGGAAGCGCCCAAATAAAAGAACAAATCCAGGTTTGCTGGAGTGCCATGTGCTACATCCC
>SJYC01036377.1:0-58713 GCA_006408675.1 Madoqua kirkii | reverse complement strand
GGGGAGGGGGGTGAAAAAAACCCCACTGCGAGCCGCGCACAACTTTTTTTTTTTTTCTTAAAGAGGAAAACTTTCGAGTCCGCTCGCCTGTCTACCCCGGGCTGCCGGCGCCCCTCTCGGGGGCCAGGCGCGGCGCGGGGGGTGAGGAAGGGGCGCCCCCCTTTTGTCAGCCTGCGAGCGCTGCTCTGTGACATCACTCATTCCACACTCTTCGGGGTTCTTGTTGTTGTGTTGTTGTTTTTCTTTTCTTTTTTTTTTTTTGGTCGGGCAGGAAGGCGGGCTCGACTTTCTCTTTTTGCTAGCGGGAGCAGAAGCCCGTCCTGAGCGCCCGGTTTCCATCTTGTGCGGATCTCCCTTGAAACGTCTCTAAGTTCCCGCGCAACTTCACTCTTTCCCCGGGATCTCTTCAGCCCTCGGTTCCCCTCCGCAAGTCCCACGGGGAGAGGAAACTGGAAATAAGGGGAGCACAGAGCGTTCAAGTCTAGGGTTTTGTTTATTCAGGGGTGGGGGGTGAGGGACAAGGATTAAGGAGGTTTCCCCCGCCAAACACACACACACACACACACACGCACACACACACACACCCTGGAGGCAACGGCGAGCACCAAGCGATTTCGCTCGCCGCTCGCGTCTACACTGGCGTTCGCTGTGCAGCGGTCACCCTCCAAGTCTGGGCCGGGGCGGGGGACAGGGTAAGGGGAGTGCTCGGTGAAAAAGACCCCCGCCCGGGCTGATTGTTTGTTTTCACAGGCCTGGGAGTGGTATTTATTGGCACGCACCAATCTTTAAATAGTTTTCTAAAACAAACCTGAATCCTCACGAACGCCCTTCTGCCCACCCCCGAAAAAAAATCACCCAGCAACGCACAACTTGCCCCGCTCTCTGAAGCACGGGCTGCGCCCGAAACTCCCTAAGCAACACGTATACACAGCACAGACGCTGGAACCAAGAAAAAAAGTTACTTTGGTAAGAATGAAGATACAAAGATGGGGGGAGGCGACACTTACTGTTGCTTCTCCCCCGCCCTCACGGGAATGGAACATATGGCTTGTCACACTGCGCTGTTTTGGCGGGATGGGGGGAGGGGGCATGGGATCCTCGAAACCGAAAGGCCTCGAGTTGGCAATTACTCTTCTGAAAACTGGAAAGTATCTATTTATTTACTGTTGTTCGGACACCCCTCCACCCACCCAAAGAAAAAGTTGCGAATGCGTCCCCCACAGACCGAGGTGGAAACCGCGGGGCTGCGTTTCTTTCCTATTTCCCCGCGTGCCCGGCCGCCTCCTCAGCCCTCGCACGTTTCTTCCCAGCACTCGAGGCCGCCGGGTCTGTTATGAAACCCCGTGCGCTGAGTGGCTAAGAGCGGGTTCCATTGCGATGTAATTAGGTCACCCCATTATGAGCACGTTTCTTTGAAAAGGTCCGGGCGGGCGGAGCAGAGCGCTGGAGTCGCACTCTGGCCGCCGCCACCACCACACACACATATTTTTACTGTATTTCTTATTTGTCAGCCTCCGAGCAAACCCGGAAACCTTCCAAATCACAACTGTTTTAGGAACCTGTTGTCTTTTTTTTCCATCTTCGCGAAACACACCAACTTTGCTGCAGCCATGAACCAATGTATGTGCAATGTATGTGATCCCCAGTCCGCTCTGCTTTTTTTGTCCCCTGTGACTTAAATTAATGGCCCCCATTTTTAACCTGGCCGCTGCCCCCTTGCTTTTCTTCTTTTGGTGTCTTCTTTTTCCTGTTGCTTCCCTCCCCCTGCTCCCATTTTTCAGCTTTTCTTGAAATCTGGCAAGCGCCAGAAGGGGAAATAACTTCTCATGTACCAATAGTTCATTCCTTTTAAATGAAGACTAGTATTTCATTGTATGGCTCTACCACCATTGGTTTATTCACCTGTTAAAAGTCACTGGATTATTTCCAGTTTGGGGCCATTGTAAATAGAGCTGCAATAAACACTGTGTATAGATTTTTGTGTGAACATAAGTTCTTATTTCTTGAGGGTAAATAAGTAGGAGTGGGATTACCGGATCACATAGTAAGTGTCCGTTAAAGTCTAAAAAGAAAAAGGCAAACCTTATTTGAGAGTGAGTATACCATTTTGCTAGAGAAGGAAATGGCAACCCACTCCAATATCCTTGCCTGGAAAATCCCATGGTCAAAGCAAAGAGTTGGATACGACTGGGAAACTTCACTTTCTTTCACTATACCATTATGCACCTCCCACAGCAATATATGAGTTTCCAGCTGGCTCAGTGGTAAAGAATCTGCTGGCCAGCACAGAAGATGCAAGAGATATGGGTTTGATCCCTGTGTCAGGAAGACCTCCTGGAGTAGGAAATGGCAACCCACTCTGGTATTCTTGCCTGGAAAATTCCATAGATAGAGAAGCCTGAGGGGCTACTGTCCTTAGCAGCACTTATAATTGTCAGTATATTTTATTTTAATCACTCTAACAGTTGTGTAGTGGTATCTTATTGTGGTTTTAATCTACATTTCTCTAAGGTAATGATTTTAAACAACTTTTCATATGCTTATTTGTCACCTGTATGCCCTCTTTGATGAAAGGTCTGTTCAACTCTTTCACTTATTTTTTAATTGCGTTTGTTTTCTTACTGTTGAGTTTTGAGAGTTCTTTAGATATTCTGAATATAGGCTTTTGTCAAATAAGTGATTTGCAAATATTTTCTGCAGTCTGTATCTTTTCATTCTCTGAACAAAGTATCTTCACAGAGCAAAAGTTTTTAATTTTGATGATGTCTAACTTATCAGTTTTACGTTTTATGAATCATGCTTTTTGGTGACCCATCTAAGGATTCTTTACGTAGCCTTAGGTCATTAAATTTTCTATTTTATTCTAATAATTTTATAGTTGTATGTTTTACACTGACATCCATTTGGTATTAATTTTTATGTAAAATAGATTTAGGTTGAGGATAATTTTTTTTTTTGCCTCTGGAAGTCTAATCACAACATTCTTTATTGAAAAGAGAATCATTTTTGTATTGTGATTGTATATTTTTTCATATACAAAAAATCATTTTTGTATTTGTATTTTGTAACGTGTTGAATTTTTCTACTGAATTGCTTTTTATTCTGTTCTGTTGATCTGTGTGTTCCATTCCTTTGCCAATTCCACAGTCTTGATTATTGTAATTTTGTATGTGTGTGTGCTCAGTCCTGTTTAACTCTTTATGACCCGCTGGACTGTAGCTCACCAGGGTCCTCTGTCCATGGAATTTTTCAGGCAAGGATACTGGAGAGGGTTGCCATTTCCTACACCAGGGAATCCTCCTGACCCAGGAATCAAACCCACCTTTCTTGCATCTCCCGCATTGGCAAGCAGATTCTTTACCACTGTGCCACCTGGAAAGCCCGTTGCTAAGTCGCTTCAGTCGCGTCCAGCTCTGTGTGACCCCACAGAATACTAATAGAAAGACCATTAGTAAGTCTTAAAATCAGTATAATTCCTCCAACTTTATTCTTAATTTTCCAAATTGTTTTAGCTGTTCTAGTTCTTTTGCTGCCTTTTCATGTAAATTTCAGATTCAGCTTGTCTGTAACTACAAAAGAAAAAAAAATTCTACTGGAATTTTATATTGGAATTGTATTAAGTCTATAGGTCAATTTCAGGAAGAACTGTATCTTTACTTCTTTACTAGTATGTCTTTTAATTCATGAACATGATATGGCTCTTTAGGTATTCTTCAATATCTGTAATCAATGTTCTGTAGTTTTTAATACAAGATCTTATGTATATTTTGTTAGATTTATATCTAACATTTCCCTTTTGCGGGGGGGAAGCTATAGTTGATCCTTGAACAATGCAAGAGTTAGGGGTGCCAACCTTTCTCACAGGCAAAATTCCATGTAGAACTTATAGTTGGCCCTCAAGAATATATGTGCAGTCTCTCACATCCACAGTTCTACATCTGTGGATTTAACCAACCTTGGATCATGTAGTACTGTTGCATTTACTTTTGAAAAAAATAAGTGGACTTGTGCAGTTCAAACCAGTGTTGTTCAGGGGCCAACTATATTATCATTTTTTTCTTAATTTGTTTTCAATTTCTCATTACTATGTTATAGAAACACAGTTGACTTTTGTATATTGATCTTGTATCCTATGACCTTGTGAAAGTCACTTTAGTTTAGTTTTGTTTTTCTAATTTATTTAGTTGGCTGTGCTGGGTCTTCATTGCTTTGTGTGGGCTTTCCCTAGTTGCAGCAAGTGGAAGCTGCTCTTCCTTGCAGTGAGTGGGCTTATCGTGGTGGCCTCTCTCGTTGCAGAGCGCACGCTCTAGGGGCAAACAGGCCTCAGTAGTTGTAGGACATGGGCTCAGTCATGGCAGCACAGGGTCCAAGTTGCTCTGAGAGTAAGTGGGGTCTTCCCGGACCAGGGATCGAACCCATCCCCTGCATTGGCACTGTCTCTTATACACATCTAGATGTGTATAAGAGACAGGCAGAGGGCCAGTCCCGACCCGCACCCAGGGCCCCCCTCTCCAGGTGGCGCCTCTTACCCCCCCCCACCCTCCGCTACTGCGGGGCCCGCCAAAAGCACCATGACGGGGCCTTGGCACCGCGGGCTAGCTAAAAAGTCTTCCACTCTCCCCCAACCCCCCGCCAAAAGAAGGCCGATTCCTCGAATTTCCTTCGGTTCCCAAGTCCTGGAGGGCGCTCCCCTCCCCCGCTCCCAGGGGCGCGGGCTCCGCGGGCGGCGTCCAGCCCGGCCCGCTTGCTCCGGAGTTGTTTACCGGCCCCACCGACCGACCGGGTTTGTTCCAACTCCCAGAGCCTGTCTCTATAATTAAACTTTTTTTAATTGTCGGGTTGCAACGTCATTTCGGGGACTTTCCAAGGGTGAGGGAGCCGGCCTCCTTAACCCTTCGCTGACCTGGCATCCTCGCCGCGGCGGACCGGGGAGCAGCGTCCCGCCGGACGGAGGAGGGACAGAGCCGGCCTGCGCGCCCCCTCAACCCCGCGCCCCGTATGTTCTCGGCAGGTGCCGGGTGTGGGGGGAACGGCAGCCAGTCGCGACTCGGGCCGGAAGCCCGACGGGAGGCGTGCGCGGCCCTCCTCTGCCGCCTGCGCTCAGCCCTCGGGTTCCTCGCCCGCGCCCGGCCCAGAGCCGCCGCCCAGTCACCTGCACTACCTTTTCCGACCGGGAGGCGACGGGCCAGGTTTGCCGTCCTGGGCCCGACATCCGGGCCCTCCCCGCGAGGAGGGGCTAGCCAGGTATTTTCGGCTTGGGGGGGTTTCAGGTTTACGAAAAGAGGAAAGTGAAAGTCCTCAGAATTAGGGAAGCGCGGCGGACAAACTCCTTCGGCCAGTTTGGGCGCACCTCCAGGCAGGTGAGAGTGTGGGGCGACGGGCTGCTGCGATGTTGCGCTTCTTCCCCAGCTTCAAGTCATTTTGAAAAAAAAAAAAAAAAGCCCAAATTCTCAGATTAAACCCCGCGCTTCCCTCACAACCTCTGCTAGCTGAGACCCTAGGACAACAGCCAGGTTCCTGGATTAGAGAGAGAGGGAGGAAGGGACAAGTGCTGTTGCAGAGTTACCTGGTTCAGATTCGCGTGTGGAATGCAGGTTCCCCTGCCTTGGTTCCAGGCCCACTGAATCAATTACTCTGGGATGGGACCGGGAATCTGCATTCTTTGTAAGTTTCATGTTAGTGACTCAAACACCAAGGTGTAAGAAGAATCAGTGGTCCAGGGCTTTGCAGTTTTCGCGGTTTGGAATCCAAATCTTGGCTCTGCCACTTCTTAACCTTTTTTCAAGACACTGACCAGAGCCTCTGAAGTAGGGATAACAATTAAGCCTTAATTGGCACGTGAAGTGTCTGATCTCATGCCTAGCTGAACCCTTGTGTATGTCCAGCCCATATATTTGTGTATGTGTAAATTAAACCATTCTTGATGTCTTATTAAAGCATAAAACAAATTTAGGAAGTATTCACTTTGCAAAGTATTCTTCAATATAGATTCTTCCATAAAATGATCAGCTGACAGCTTAGATCTGGATCACTCTTTAACCTCCCCCTCAACCTCCTGCCCAGGCCCAGGCCTGGACAAAGCAGGCCTGGATGCCTGGAAAGGGGCAGAGGGCACTGGCCCCAAAGCCTGGGAAAGAGCAAGGTGAGTCAGGATGAGGTGATCAGGATCTGTTGCCCAACTGAAAAATATTGGTTTGTCACAGGTATTTCTGAAAACTAGATCACTCGGCCCTGTTGATATCCAGTAATAGCCAGACTCTTCTTTCTCTCAATATCCTCAAGCAACCTCAGTGCTTAGTGGCCACAGCTCAGCTGCCAGTATCCTATGAACCAGGCAGAGGCTTCAAGAGAGGGCACTTGAGGGTCTGCTGTAAATGCAACTCTGCACAGTGTTGGGAACCTTTAGGGTACAGCTCAGGGAGCCCACCACCTCCTGGTAGGACTGGGAACCCAACCCCAGGGCTACCACAGCCTTGGGGAGTCTCATTGCCTGGAGCAGGATATCTAAACCTACTTCTTGGGTCAGTTGTTTTAACACTTTTCCTGCAGAAATGTCCCATTATTCCATTAAGTTCCCAGGCTAACCCACCAGCTATATAACCCCTCTTTCCTTGCCTGGGTCACCTGCCTAGAGACACAGGATAGCCCATGAGTTTTGAGCCACCTACACTTTGATGGGAAGCCCAACTCTGTCAGCTGGTTACCAGTTGCACAACCTCGGGCAGGTCCCTTCACCTGGGAGGTGAAGGGACCTGCCAGGAGTTCAGGAAGGTGTAGCCCTTTCCCGACAGTGCTAACCCCTGAGAGCCATTTCCCCTTCAGCCACTCCAAGCTGCTAACAGTTGCTGAAGGTTGCTGCACACCCCTCCCTGGGGCTTCCTTTTCCTGGGGTTTCAGGCAGCTCCCCAGCAGGCAAAATACCTCTTTCCTTGTGGTGCCATTGTAGCCTGCAGCATTTTATGGAAATTACCTGTTTACTCCCCACTAGGCTGAACTCTTAAGGGCCAGGACTTCTCCATTAACAGCAACTCCTGAATAGATCCTGTGTAGGTGGTCAGTAGATGTTTTCAGTTTGCACCCGACCCTTGCTGTTGAGCCCATTCAGACTCTTTGGTCACCATGAATCTAGCAGCAGGAGTAGAAGGAAGGGGCAGAGGTTCCAGGGGTGGCAGGAAGGGAAGGAGGACCTGGGCTTTGCAGGAAGAGGGGGCCTTAACACTGGAATGTTCAGAAAGCCAGTGCTGGTATCTCAGGGAGGCTGGGCTTCCACAGTTTGCCCAGGGCATATTCTGTGCAGCTGTTAAGAGGCCACAGGTTTCAATGGAATGAGCACTGGTCCAGGAGTAAGGGATTCTGGAGCTACTCTGCCTCCGGTTCAGGGGGTCATTTCTCTAGTCTGGGCTCAGTCTTCTGAGATGGAGAGTGGGGACTAGGTTGTGGTACCCAAACGTCACTCTTGAGCACAATCATCTGGGAAGCTTTTAAAACAATGCTGGGCGTCAGGCCTCACCCCACCCCAAAGATTCTGCTTCAGTTGGTCTGGGGTGAAGGCCAGCATTTGTATTTTCTAAGCTCCCTAGACGATTCTATTGTGAAGCCAGAAATGTTGACTTTGGTTGTTTTAGAACGGTGGTTCTCAACCAGGGTTGATACACCCGTAGTGAATATTTGGCAATGTCTAGAGAAGTGTTTTAGCTGTCACAGCTGGAGGGAAGGTCAGTGCTACCAGAATCTGGTAGGTTGAGACCAAGGATGCTACTGAACATTCTGCAACACACAGGCCAACCCCTGGCCACGCACCCCCAGCCCCGCACCAAAAAATTATCTGGCCCAAAATGTCAATAGTACCAAGATTGAGAAATCTTGTTTGAGAGGTCCTTTCCAACTCTAAGATTCCTGTGTGCTCTCCAAATTCTCTCCTTTGGGCAGCCCAGGTAATTTTTTTTCAAAACCTAGATCTGATCATGTGTTTTGTGTGTGTTACTTGCTCACTCCTGTCCGACTCTGTGAGACCCCATGGACTGTGGCCTGCCAGGCTCCTTTGTCCATGGGATTTCCCAGACAAGAATACTAGAGTGGGTAGCCATTCCCTTCTTCAGGATCTTGTGTTATACAATTGCCTCAAACCCTTCACTACCTATCCTTTGTGGAGTAAAAATGAAACCCGTAACTAGCATATCAGCCTCTTTTACTCCTCAGCTCTCGACTTTTCCGCTCCTGCCACTCCCCACCACCGTCTCTCCCACCCCTCCAAGGCACTCCCTTAGTCTGTTTCAGATGAAAATGAGCCATCCTTCCTCCTGCCCCAGGGCCTTGACACGTTCAATTTCTTCTATCCGAATTGACCTTCCTTTGACCCAGGTAAATTCTCAATCATTCTTTAGAACCCAGCTCAAGCATCACTTCCGCAACCATTCTTGGCACCCTCTCCCCTCCATCAAGGCAACGTGTCTGTCTTCTCTCTTCTTTCTTCAAGGAATATTCGTTTCCTCCAAAGTTGTTGTTTCAATTTGTATTTGTACATTCCTGTAACTTCACATTTAAAATATAGTAAAATTGACCTCTATTTGGTATACAATTCTATGGATTTTAACGTGTGAGTATATTTACGTAGCTACCACTTCAACTGGGAAACAGAACAGTTCCATTATCCCCCCCAAAACTCCATCACGCTCTCCCTTCATGGTCAGCCGTGCTGTGCTGAGTCGCTTCAGTCGTGTCTAACTGCCACCCTACGGACTGTAGCCCGCCAGGCTCCTCTGTCCATGGGCTTCTCTGGGCAAGAATACGGGAGTGGGTTGCCTGCCCTCCTCAGTGTGGTCAGACCCTACCCCAGCCCTTACTCTGGCAAGCACTGTTGTCTGCAGCGTCATTTCGTCTTTTCTAGAATGCCATATAACTGGAATCTTGCAGTCAGTATGATTTCACAGAGCACATTGCCTTTGAGACTTGTCCCTGTTGTTGCATGTACCAATAGTTCATTCCTTTTAAATGAAGACTAGTATTTCATTGTATGGCTCTACCACCATTGGTTTATTCACCTGTTAAAAGTCACTGGATTATTTCCAGTTTGGGGCCATTGTAAATAGAGCTGCAATAAACACTGTGTATAGATTTTTGTGTGAACATAAGTTCTTATTTCTTGAGGGTAAATAAGTAGGAGTGGGATTACCGGATCACATAGTAAGTGTCCGTTAAAGTCTAAAAAGAAAAAGGCAAACCTTATTTGAGAGTGAGTATACCATTTTGCTAGAGAAGGAAATGGCAACCCACTCCAATATCCTTGCCTGGAAAATCCCATGGTCAAAGCAAAGAGTTGGATACGACTGGGAAACTTCACTTTCTTTCACTATACCATTATGCACCTCCCACAGCAATATATGAGTTTCCAGCTGGCTCAGTGGTAAAGAATCTGCTGGCCAGCACAGAAGATGCAAGAGATATGGGTTTGATCCCTGTGTCAGGAAGACCTCCTGGAGTAGGAAATGGCAACCCACTCTGGTATTCTTGCCTGGAAAATTCCATAGATAGAGAAGCCTGAGGGGCTACTGTCCTTAGCAGCACTTATAATTGTCAGTATATTTTATTTTAATCACTCTAACAGTTGTGTAGTGGTATCTTATTGTGGTTTTAATCTACATTTCTCTAAGGTAATGATTTTAAACAACTTTTCATATGCTTATTTGTCACCTGTATGCCCTCTTTGATGAAAGGTCTGTTCAACTCTTTCACTTATTTTTTAATTGCGTTTGTTTTCTTACTGTTGAGTTTTGAGAGTTCTTTAGATATTCTGAATATAGGCTTTTGTCAAATAAGTGATTTGCAAATATTTTCTGCAGTCTGTATCTTTTCATTCTCTGAACAAAGTATCTTCACAGAGCAAAAGTTTTTAATTTTGATGATGTCTAACTTATCAGTTTTACGTTTTATGAATCATGCTTTTTGGTGACCCATCTAAGGATTCTTTACGTAGCCTTAGGTCATTAAATTTTCTATTTTATTCTAATAATTTTATAGTTGTATGTTTTACACTGACATCCATTTGGTATTAATTTTTATGTAAAATAGATTTAGGTTGAGGATAATTTTTTTTTTTTGCCTCTGGAAGTCTAATCACAACATTCTTTATTGAAAAGAGAATCATTTTTGTATTGTGATTGTATATTTTTTCATATACAAAAAATCATTTTTGTATTTGTATTTTGTAACGTATTGAATTTTTCTACTGAATTGCTTTTTATTCTGTTCTGTTGATCTGTGTGTTCCATTCCTTTGCCAATTCCACAGTCTTGATTATTGTAATTTTGTATGTGTGTGTGCTCAGTCCTGTTTAACTCTTTATGACCCGCTGGACTGTAGCTCACCAGGGTCCTCTGTCCATGGAATTTTTCAGGCAAGGATACTGGAGAGGGTTGCCATTTCCTACACCAGGGAATCCTCCTGACCCAGGAATCAAACCCACCTTTCTTGCATCTCCCGCATTGGCAAGCAGATTCTTTACCACTGTGCCACCTGGAAAGCCCGTTGCTAAGTCGCTTCAGTCGTGTCCAGCTCTGTGTGACCCCACAGAATACTAATAGAAAGACCATTAGTAAGTCTTAAAATCAGTATAATTCCTCCAACTTTATTCTTAATTTTCCAAATTGTTTTAGCTGTTCTAGTTCTTTTGCTGCCTTTTCATGTAAATTTCAGATTCAGCTTGTCTGTAACTACAAAAGAAAAAAAAATTCTACTGGAATTTTATATTGGAATTGTATTAAGTCTATAGGTCAATTTCAGGAAGAACTGTATCTTTACTTCTTTACTAGTATGTCTTTTAATTCATGAACATGATATGGCTCTTTAGGTATTCTTCAATATCTGTAATCAATGTTCTGTAGTTTTTAATACAAGATCTTATGTATATTTTGTTAGATTTATATCTAACATTTCCCTTTTGCGGGGGGGAAGCTATAGTTGATCCTTGAACAATGCAAGAGTTAGGGGTGCCAACCTTTCTCACAGGCAAAATTCCATGTAGAACTTATAGTTGGCCCTCAAGAATATATGTGCAGTCTCTCACATCCACAGTTCTACATCTGTGGATTTAACCAACCTTGGATCATGTAGTACTGTTGCATTTACTTTTGAAAAAAATAAGTGGACTTGTGCAGTTCAAACCAGTGTTGTTCAGGGGCCAACTATATTATCATTTTTTTCTTAATTTGTTTTCAATTTCTCATTACTATGTTATAGAAACACAGTTGACTTTTGTATATTGATCTTGTATCCTATGACCTTGTGAAAGTCACTTTAGTTTAGTTTTGTTTTTCTAATTTATTAGTTGGCTGTGCTGGGTCTTCATTGCTTTGTGTGGGCTTTCCCTAGTTGCAGCAAGTGGAAGCTGCTCTTCCTTGCAGTGAGTGGGCTTATCGTGGTGGCCTCTCTCGTTGCAGAGCGCACGCTCTAGGGGCAAACAGGCCTCAGTAGTTGTAGGACATGGGCTCAGTCATGGCAGCACAGGGTCCAAGTTGCTCTGAGAGTAAGTGGGGTCTTCCCGGACCAGGGATCGAACCCATCCCCTGCATTGGCAGGCAGATTCTTCTCCACTGTTCCACCAGGGAAGTCCTCCTTTAGTTTTAAGATGGCTTTTTGGTGAATTCCTTGAGTTTTGTTTTGGATTTTTTTTTTAATATAGAAAATCATGTTGTCTTTGAATGGGAATATTTTGACTTCTTCCTTTCCAATTATATGCATTATATTTCTTTTTCTTGTGCTATTGCCCTGTCTAGGACTTGTGCTATGATATTGAATAGGTGTGGTGAGACTGGACACGCTCATCTTGACCCCAACCTTAAGGGAAGGTGTTTAATCTTTCACTATTAAGTATGATACTAGTTGCCAGGCTTTCGTAGTCCTCTCTCTCTTCCCAGCAGCATGTTTGCTCCATAAGCAGGCTCTTTCTGCTCTCAACTCAACTGCCAGTACCTGGCCCAGTGCCTAGCACACAGTAGGTCTTAAATAAGTAATTCTCTACTGTGGTAACTTAGCCAGCAGTAACTACTGTCCTGTGACAGACAATAGAGGGACTTGGCTGAACACGCACAGACATAGCGAAGAATAATAACGTTACAGTAAATATCCCAACAGATCCAACCAGGCAGTGGCCCCGTAGAGTTGACTATTTTAAGCTGTACAGCATCTGTAGATCGGCTTTCTAGCAAGCCATCCTGTGTCAGAGTATTTATCTATGAGGAATAGATGACTGCAGTAAAATAATTATTTTAGATCGAGCGCATTCCATTTTCAAAGGGAATTTTAAACAAAAAGCTCTCAGCTCTGAAAAACAGGGGCTTTCAGGGGAAGAGTCCCACTGCTCTGAAATCTTAGTCCCTCAGACGGGTGGGGTTGTTTCGCTAAATTTATTTCAGCCACTTATAGAAACAGAAGGGGGAAGAGGGGGCGGCTGCTTGCACAGCAGCCCTGGCTCTGGAGTATTAATATCTGCCGGGTCAGACTTTTATTTGGGTTTTGTTTCACCTTTGGTTAGCTAGACCCAAGAGTTGGACTCTAGGACTGGAGGCTTAGCAAACATAAGCAAAATATAAAACAAGTGAACATTTCTCTCAAGCTTCCATATGATCAACAGTCTTTCCTAAAGTGGCAGCGAGCCTTGTGCACTGATAAGGGAGGAGGATAGATGGGACCCGGCAAGTGAGCAAAAGGAGAAGGCGAGGGGCCCTCGACGGCACTTCCAGAGAAGCAAGTGGCCGCCGCCGACACAGGGCCTCGGGGCAGGCAGTGCACCAGAGCGCCTGGTGCTCTCGGGCCCCTTCACCCCAGGGTGCAACCCAGCTGCGGTGGTGCCCCAGCAGAACACTGATGGGTCTGCCCCCGCCGAAGACTCAGCCAGCACCCAGCGGCACTGATAGCCCAGGGTGGGACGCCAGCCTGGGCCGGGGAAGACAGCCAGATGGACTCCAGTTGACTTGCCTCAGACAGCTGGGGAGCAGGGGCTGTCTCTTATACACATCTAGATGTGTATAAGAGACAGGCCTCACCTTGGGATGGCCCGCGGCCCACTGAGTACTAAGCGCTGAGCCAGGCCTTTTACCTTTTGACAGCAGCTTTCCTCTCGGGCCCAGAAGGAGTATGAGCTCGGAGAGAGAGAGACCAAATCTACCTGTTTGCTTTCTGGCACAAGTATGAGTGTAGGAGCCTGGGGCCTCTGTCTCTGGCCCCATCAAGAACCCCTACCCATTCACACACCCGCCTTCCCAGTGGCTCGACCCCTTGGTGAGAAACAGGCCTTTCTAGCCCCGTCTTCTCTGTCCTCAGGCTCCCTCAGCACATATGCTTCTTCGTACCTGATACCTGAACAGCCTCTTCTGTCACACACAGCACCTCCCCGCCATACATAGAAAAAGGAGTTAGGTGACCCCACGCTGTTGCTTTTTAAAGCCTGTTGTTGCACTGCGTTTAGAATGCTCTATGGGGAACAGGTTAATTGCCTCCCACAGTGTGGGGGAGAGCGAGCTGCAGGAGGGAGGCTGCAGCAGGTGGCCTGACCTCACTGCCCGCGAGAGACAAGTATCCACTGGCTGGCCCCTGGAGGCTCCCCAGGACCTGAGAAAGTGCCAGAGGAAGACGGGGCACTGTGTCTGGGAGCTCACTGCCACGCGGCCACGGTTGTCTGAGGGCAGGAACAAGAAAGACACACAAGGAAGCTAAAAAATCTGCTGGGCTTAAGGCTTGAATAATTACATGAGACTATGGGGAAGTACCTCGCACAGCGCCTGGCCAGTAGGAACCCAACAAATGGCAGCTTGATTCTCTGGCAGACTCCTGCTTCCTAGGTCACTAAGGAAGATGGGGGAAGAGGCATCTGTCCCCTCCACTCCCCAGCCCCCCTGTCCCCTCCACTCCCCAGCCCCCAGGTATTATTGGTGGGAAGTAAGGTGGCCTGGGGCAGGAGATGGGGAGAAGCCCCAGTATGAAGATTCTCCAGCACTAAGCCAGGGAATCTGCTTCAGGGGGAGGATCAAGGGTATAGCACAAACTTGCAAACTATAAAGTGCTTGCAAGTACACTCAGTTCCTTTTTGTCCTAGCACCAGCCAGCTTGCTTTAGCATTGCTCTCCAGCCCTCCCCAGCACAGCCAGCCCAGAGAGGGGCAGACCCCACCCTGGGGAGCTGTTTCTTGGAGAAGCAGGACCCATGACCCCAGCCGGAGCAGGGATCGGACAGCTCTTGGAGGGTAGCCACGGAGGCAGCCGGCAGAGGAGAGCATGGACCTTTGCCACAGCCCATGACTTCTTTACAGTTGAGTTTCTCCCTCCAACTGCACCCTCCACCCCAGAGGGGGCCCACAAGGCCCCCAAACCAGGGCCTGCCCTTGTCTGACCAAAGGCAACCAGATCTGCTGCAGCTGTTCAGTAAGAGAACAAGCTCTTCCAGAGACTGGGGAAGCAGCTGGAGAAAGATTCCTGCCAGCCCGGGGGTGTAAATATTTATACAACGTGGTGCGTGGGAAGGGGGAAAGCAGAGGAGGTGGCAGGGACGCGGCGGCACTGACACCGCAGACTGAACGAGCGTGTGCTTTGGGCTCAGGTAGGAAGGGCAAGAGGCTGCTGGATCCTGATCCGCACCCAAACTCCCACATCCAAGAGGCCAGGTCCTCCCCCAGAGTGGAAGGGAGAACTTGCAAGAAAATTCATCATCTGTCCCCTCACCAACCCTCCTGTCTAGGTTGACCCTTTATGCCGGAGAGGAGGGCAGCTTAGTCCAGGGGGCCCAGGAGTCAGGGCCTTGGGGCAGGGTGGGGGGTTGATGGGCGGCTCCTGGGACTCATGGTTCCAGGGTCTTGAGGGATGTTAGCTAGACCCAAGAGTTGGACTCTAGGACTGGAGGCTTAGCAAACATAAGCAAAATATAAAACAAGTGAACATTTCTCTCAAGCTTCCATATGATCAACAGTCTTTCCTAAAGTGGCAGCGAGCCTTGTGCACTGATAAGGGAGGAGGATAGATGGGACCCGGCAAGTGAGCAAAAGGAGAAGGCGAGGGGCCCTCGACGGCACTTCCAGAGAAGCAAGTGGCCGCCGCCGACACAGGGCCTCGGGCAGGCAGTGCACCAGAGCGCCTGGTGCTCTCGGGCCCCTTCACCCCAGGGTGCAACCCAGCTGCGGTGGTGCCCCAGCAGAACACTGATGGGTCTGCCCCCGCCGAAGACTCAGCCAGCACCCAGCGGCACTGATAGCCCAGGGTGGGACGCCAGCCTGGGCCGGGGAAGACAGCCAGATGGACTCCAGTTGACTTGCCTCAGACAGCTGGGGAGCAGGGGCCGGCCGCTCCTCTCTTCCCCCCCACTGCCCCCAACTCCAGACAAGGAGGGGTGCGGCTGCGACTTCTAGGATTTCTTTGCCACCTCACCCATCGAGAAGTGCCACCTGCTTCTCTCGGTACCAGACCCTCAGGGCCTCCCACAGATGGGCTGTGTGTGGCTCCTAGTGGCCAAGAGCCTTTAAAGTCACCTCACAGTGATCAGCCTCTTCTTGCATTCTTCCTGGGTCCTCAAAACGCCCACTGGCCAGGGTGGGGGGTGGGAAGGAAGGACTTTCCACCGGAGAACTGCCTCAGTCTCCCCGCAAGCAGCTCCAGATGCTTAGGCTAGCTTTGGCCAGGGACCCAGGGTCACAGGATACCTAGACTCCTCCTGAGAGGCAGCCCCCATGCAGCAGGTCCTCCCACCCACAGCACAGAGCTTTGCAAGTGATACATTCCCCCCCGGGGCACCTCCCCCGAGCCTCAGCCTTCCTGGGTGGAACCTGATGAGTCTTCCACCTGTCCACCAAGAAGGGCTGATTCCATCGCTGCCCTCTGAGATGGGGGCCCGGCCCACACACCATGGAGGAAACACCATCTGCCCCCAACCTTCAGCCGGGGCCTGGCAGGGGGCAAGCAGCAGAGGCCCAGCCCCCTCTCCAGAAGGAAGCCCTTCTTCCAAGGACACCGGAGCTGGGGGAGAATCTTGTCTCCCAGGCCCTCTTCTGCCACCGTGGCCCTGCCTGCCGGCTGTGGCCTCCTCCTTGCCAGCACGGCTTAAACAGATGAACAAGAATAAAAGCCTGTGTGGCCCAAGGAAGCTTTGGGGGAAAGAACTGAAGCTGAAGGAAGAGAAACAAGAACATCAACAACAACAAAACTGTAAAAAATGGGAGAGGAGGGAAATTCAGGAAACAGACAAAACAAACCATCCGGGAATCCAGATGTAGAACAAGGAAGGCCAAAAGAAAAGAAAAATTATGTGAAGAAGGCAGAGTGGGGTGGGAAGGGGAATTGAGAATGAAAAAGAAGGGGGTGGGGTGGGGGAGATGTGAATATTCCGAAGAGAGAAGAATGTGAGAGCAAACACCACCAGAAAAACAGAAAACACAGACCCAGGAGAGAGAAAGAGGCAGGAGTGGATTTAAAACAACTGTTTTGACCCTCAACCAACCACATTCAGGAATGTTCTGAGCCTTCATGTTTTTTGTGGATTACAGAATCTTCCCAACGCTGAACAAGGACAGTCCTAGAAAAGCAAGCTTTCCTTCCTGCTCTCGTTTTTCCTGCAGTTCTCCCAACTCCCTCCTACCGTTGGTCTCTCACAGAGTGAGGGCTGATCTTCCTGGAGCAAGGCTGAAAGCCAGTCTAGTGCCTTGCGAATTCTGGAGGCTTCCATTGTGGTGCCTCCACGGAGGACTCAGCGGAAAATCTGAGCAGGAGAAGCATATGATGGAGTTGGGTTGTAGCTTTGCATCTTGCAGGCATTTCTCTGTGCTCCAGGGCAAACCCAACCCATCAGCAAGAGCAGGAGTTCATGGACGATTGGCATACCCAACTGAAGCAAAAGCTGGAGGAGCCCCAGCAAAGTCAACTTTTGGAAACAATGTAGATGATTCGATTCCTCTCTAGACATTCCCAAGGAAACCTAATGATAACTGCAGCTCCCTCATTGCCATGGTGGGCAGACAGCTTCTGGAAGTTCAGCCTCACTGACCAGTGTCCATAAACCCCATGAACATGACCAGCAAACACTGCTTCCTCTCCTTTTGCTGTCTGGCCTCGTGATTTAGCTTTCGGTTGCTTCTCTTTCTCCTGTGAGTCCACCAGTGCGCCTCTCCTCTGTGTCCGCTTTGGTTGTTCCATGTCCCTTAGTTAATCAAACCCACCTCTGCCCACTCTTCCATTGCTCTAGAGCAGCAGGAGTTGGGAAAAAGCTTAAGCAAACTAAGGCAAAATCAAGAACGTGAGTGAATTTAGTTTAGCGCCCAGCTTTCATGCCCAGGCTGTCTGCGGTGGGTGAGACGGGCTTGCAATGGATTGGGACTGAGCCTCACCAGGCCACCTAAACGGCTCCTGCAAAATTCAGCCAAGGGGAAGCCACACAGGCTGAACTCTGACTGCCTGGGTAAAGGGCACTGTGCCTGCACGAGCTCTTCTCCCTCCCAGAATTCTTAAGTATTCGACCCTGATTCCGTACATTCCAAAAGACATTCTTCAGACTATCAAACACTGAGAAATGTGACAAAATGTATAGAAAGGATAAGGTCTAGGTTGTAGCCTTACTCAACCCAGCTTCTTTCCATCCCTCCTAACCTTCACACCTGTAATCAGTCTGTAATCTATGACTCAAACTATTATTTAACCATGAAAAAGACAAACCAGGAAATTAGAAGCTGAATGACCTAAAATGTATTCCATTCAGCTGAGCTAATCTCCTAATAAGGGCGTGTATAATAAAAAGTCATGCTATATCTGTTCTGGAAGATGTGAACATGGCAAGGAAAAGTGCATGGTGACTGCAGATCCCAGCTTGTCGAGAGGCTTCACGTCTGAGAACCAGTGTTGCGATGGACAGCGCTCAACGTTCAGAGGAACTGTGTTCAAATCCTGGCACAGCCACTTCCTCGGCCAGCAAGGCACTTACCTGCCCTCCCCTAGTCTTATCTACTGTGAAATGGCAGTGACAGCAATCCCCATCTTCTGGCGCTGCCGTGAGGACAGATGAGCAAAGCACTTGGCATGAAACCACCATGAAACCACCCTGTCAACTGTTGCTGTATGTTAAGCAGCAAATTGGCAAAACCAAGACGGCTGGAGGCCCCACAAAGTGGGGTTCCACGGAGTCACTGGAAAATAGTCAAGTATCTGGAGCGAGAGAGAGAAGAGGGTCCCCTAGGAGGCCCCGGCAGCTGGCGGGTGGAGCGCTGCATGGAGAGCCAAGGACAGCCACTCAGAGTGTGTGGGTGGGAGGACACGGGGCTGCTCTGCAGTCCCCCCGCATTAGCTCAACGCGCCACAGCCCCACCCTCCCTGTGTTCGTCTTTAACTGAAGCTCACGCTGGCCTGGCCCCCACTTACATGCACAGCCCTGGCCAAGCAGAGGGCAGTAGTGGGAACAAGCTGGCCTCAGAGAATTAGTAACTGGGCGTTTCTGCCCAGATTCAGAAATCTATCCTTTAAGGAGCCATCGTCAGGATATGACCCGATGCTGAGAAATACATGTTTTTTTTTTCCTTTAAGTAGAAAGGCAAAAAGTTCAAAAAAGGTTCTAGAAAAGTGAAGAGCAGATGAATCTTGCTAATATTTAGGCAGTTAATTTTTAAATGAAGAACAACATAAGTGTAATGAGTTTCTTTTTTAAGAGATACATTCTGAAATACTAAAAGATGAAGTGATATGACCTGATACATTGGACTTACTTAAAAATTATATGGGGCATGGGGAGGCAGATGGTGGCATAAAAGGACAGACTTGGCCAGGAGTTGGTGATGCTGGTAGTGGGTGTGTGGGTGTTCAGCATACCACTCTGCTCCTTTATGTGTTTGAAATTTTGCATAATGTTTTAAGTTCATAAAAGCTGAAAAAACTGTGCAATAAGGGATTCTCATCTTACTGGTTCTTGCAACACGATATTTACTTCCTAAGGACATGTGCTCTTGGACAAGAGATAAGGCTGTGGGGAGGCCTGCCAGGAGCTGGGAAGGGCTGGAGAACAGACAGGGAGACCACCCCCCGGGGATGAGGAAAGTGCCCCAAACATGCTAAAGACAGAGTGCTGTCCTGCCCCTCAAGGACCTCCGAGCCTGGAGGAAAAAACATTCATTATTGTCCCTTTGCACTGCTTTTGAACTCAGTGAAAATTGTTTTTTAGCAGCCAGCCATGATAGCAGAGTGGACAAGTACTCCGACCTCACTTTCTTCAACTGGAAAGTGGGAAGAATCACATGTACCCCACTTCCCAGGGCGTGGGGTAAATGAGATGAGTGGTCCGAAAGTGCCCTAGCACTGATAAGGACTGGGTCTGATTGAGGGGGTTTTGGCAAATGTTGACCTTCAGCCTGTCAGGACCAAGGGGGAGCCATCCCGTCGTGGGCGCTCTCATAATGTAGGTGTTCCTCTTAAACATACAAGTTAAATGTGAGTCAGGGCACACATTCTCTGAGACCACTGGGGGCTGAGCATCCTGCCGAGTGTCGGCCCCTTTGGGTGTCTCACAGGAGCCACTACTGGCCTCCTCCCTCCCCAGGGGAGCCACCCCTGCTGTGCACCCCTGGGAAGAAGAGGAATGAGACCCCCAGAGTTTTCTCTCTAGTTGAAGAATGAGTTAGAAAATGAAAAATAGGGCACTACCCGCTCTGGGCTGTGGCTTTGAATGGAGAAATGCATCCTAAGAAAACAGATCTTTGGCAGATTTTTTTTTTTCCTTTAAGTAGAAAGGCAAAAAGTTCAAAAAAGGTTCTAGAAAAGTGAAGAGCAGATGAATCTTGCTAATATTTAGGCAGTTAATTTTTAAATGAAGAACAACATAAGTGTAATGAGTTTCTTTTTTTAAGAGATACATTCTGAAATACTAAAAGATGAAGTGATATGACCTGATACATTGGACTTACTTAAAAATTATATGGGGCATGGGGAGGCAGATGGTGGCATAAAAGGACAGACTTGGCCAGGAGTTGGTGATGCTGGTAGTGGGTGTGTGGGTGTTCAGCATACCACTCTGCTCCTTTATGTGTTTGAAATTTTGCATAATGTTTTAAGTTCATAAAAGCTGAAAAAACTGTGCAATAAGGGATTCTCATCTTACTGGTTCTTGCAACACGATATTTACTTCCTAAGGACATGTGCTCTTGGACAAGAGATAAGGCTGTGGGGAGGCCTGCCAGGAGCTGGGAAGGGCTGGAGAACAGACAGGGAGACCACCCCCCGGGGATGAGGAAAGTGCCCCAAACATGCTAAAGACAGAGTGCTGTCCTGCCCCTCAAGGACCTCCGAGCCTGGAGGAAAAAACATTCATTATTGTCCCTTTGCACTGCTTTTGAACTCAGTGAAAATTGTTTTTTAGCAGCCAGCCATGATAGCAGAGTGGACAAGTACTCCGACCTCACTTTCTTCAACTGGAAAGTGGGAAGAATCACATGTACCCCACTTCCCAGGGCGTGGGGTAAATGAGATGAGTGGTCCGAAAGTGCCCTAGCACTGATAAGGACTGGGTCTGATTGAGGGGGTTTTGGCAAATGTTGACCTTCAGCCTGTCAGGACCAAGGGGGAGCCATCCCGTCGTGGGCGCTCTCATAATGTAGGTGTTCCTCTTAAACATACAAGTTAAATGTGAGTCAGGGCACACATTCTCTGAGACCACTGGGGGCTGAGCATCCTGCCGAGTGTCGGCCCCTTTGGGTGTCTCACAGGAGCCACTACTGGCCTCCTCCCTCCCCAGGGGAGCCACCCCTGCTGTGCACCCCTGGGAAGAAGAGGAATGAGACCCCCAGAGTTTTCTCTCTAGTTGAAGAATGAGTTAGAAAATGAAAAATAGGGCACTACCCGCTCTGGGCTGTGGCTTTGAATGGAGAAATGCATCCTAAGAAAACAGATCTTTGGCAGATCAGCTCACCCTCAAAGAGGGGGACAAGGGCTGCACAGACAGACACCTGCTGTGTGCTCAGTGGGCCCCCACAGGGAGCTTCTGGAGCTCCAAGCAGGCATGACGGCCTCCAGACACCAGGGGGCAGCCTGACACACCCTCCAGCAGTCAGAGGGACCCACCAAAGGTGACCTGCCAACAGACACACTTCCAAGACAAATCTAAGTAGCCCGGGCATGCAGAGGAGGAAATCCCAGGGAGGCAAGATGGCCCACACCGCCAGCTCTTGAGTCTTTGCCACTTGCCCCCAGGCAACTGGTGAGCAGCTTCCTGCAAGACAAGCTTCAGCCAGAAGAGAGTGTTGGTGAGGGACCCACAGGCTACAGAACTGGCAGGGACATGGGAGGCAGTAAAAGCAGAAGGTAGGCTGGGGGCTGAGAGAGCAGCCACGCCAAGTCTTTGGATTCTTGCTCTAGAACCTCCTGCCGAGCAGATGAAAGGTCTGTCCCATCCCAACCTGCTCCACATCCTCTCCTTCCGCTGCCCACAGGACCCCACCGCAGGCTCTACGTGCCTTCATCCCATTAAGGAAGCAGAAAGGAGACCCCGGGAAAGTCTGAATGTTTTCCAAAGCTGCTTGGAGTTTGAGATCAGTGAGCAAGGTACTTAGCCTCCACGCCTTAGTCTCCCGCTCTGTAAAAAGAGTAACAGTGACTCTCCTGGGTCATTGCCTACAACAAGGGAAGGCATTTGAAGAAAGCCTGAAGTTTTCATAGAAACTAACTCAGAGACATGCATAGCACTGCTCTCTGCACAAACCAGAGCCGCAAAGGTCTGTGCTTCTTCCTAGCAGGATGCAGTTCCTACCAAGCTATGGAGGCACAGGCCCTGAGTCCGGAGCAGGAGTGGGTTTGGTGTCTTCTTAAGAGAGGGAAGCTCCTCTCACAAGGAGCTTCTGGACTCTGAGCACCTGAGCTCACTGCAGCCAGCTTACCCAGTGCAGCCCGCCTGTGCCCACTCTGGGTTTTGTGCAGGACAAGCAGAACACATCACTCACATTGAAGCTGGGCTTGTTAAACTCATCAGCCAGAGGCTGAAAGACAGGCTGGCAGCCCTCTGGAGGACGGGCCCACGTGGGCAAGCCTGGAGAGCCAGCCTTGCGGAGGCCAGGCCTGCACAGAGGGTGTGAGAAACCTACCAGCCTCAGAGCAGGGTTGGGCTTCCCTGGGATGGAGACGAAAGAGTTAAGCTCCAGAGGGCGGCTCTACAGCTATAAACAGAGAGCCAAGGGAGGGAGGGAGCTGACACAGGATGTGGCCAGGGCTCGAGCTGTCTGATTATTAACTTCACTTTTATTTGGAGGGGGATTCGATTCTCTGTTTTACTTCCCATCAAGGAAGTGAAAGCCCAGGTCTCGGAGGGGCCTGGTTTCAAATTGTTTTGTCACAGCTCATTTATTTTTCCTCTTAAATAAATAAACAAAACCACCTCTTTGTTTTCCCCTGAATGAATGTTCAGCAAATTATCTGTGGGTGAGGCATGAAAGGGGTTTTCTGGAGTCTTTCGTGGGGGCACTTGGGCTTTTTCTTTTAAAAGGAAAAAAGAAAAGATTCTTCCTTTGGCTTCGACCTTCTCCAAGACTGTCAAGGCACTTTCTTTTCTGTCTCTTCTTGAGATGGCAGCCTGAAATCACAGCCTCAAGCCCAGTCAGGCACACAGACCTTCCTTCGCTGGTCCTTGGGGCCAGCCTTCACATGTCACAGGCTCCAACCCCAAGGCCACACAGAGGAAGCAACAAGAACGCTTGGAGCTCAGTGGTTAGTCCTCTTGGTCAGCTAGGACCCAGGTTTTTGTTCCTTCCACTAAAAATAACAAAGCAATTAAACACAAAAGGATTCCATCACAGAGCTTAATAAAATCCCATTACATGTTCCTTGCTCAAGGTTCAAAATATTTGGAAAATTTGTTTACAACACTAAAACCATTCAATAATCTCTCGACTCTTGGAATAACCCTTTCCTGTATGACCTACATATGGGAGGGACCAAGGGGGATACAAAGACCACCGTCACACAGTCCCTACCCTCCCGGTGCCCACAGTTCAGAAAGGAGAGAGGAACACAGGAGCTCCTACAGCAGAGGCCAGGGGAGCCACAGGTGGGCAGGGAGGGAAAAGACAGGCTCTGCTGGAAATGAAAGGGGGAATGGAGGATGGTTTCCTGATGGAGCCTCTATTTAAGCTGGATCTTGAAGAACCGATGCTATGAAGAAGAAAGGACATGCGATGAGCTGAGAAGTACTCGAATGGCAGACAATATCAATGCGTGAACCAGGTCAGATACAGACCATGGGACTGGTGGCGCCTGGCGGGCCTATGGCTCCTCAAATGGCATTCAGAACGGCGGCTGAGGTCCTCGCGGTGGAGAGGAGCTCAAAGGAGCAGGCCACTTCGATTCTGCTTCCGCTGCCAACCCCTGGCTTGGCTTGGAGACGGGCCTGCGTGTGAAGAAGCTGCTGTTTACGCTGTGAGATACACTTGTCTGGGGGCGGGGGTGCAAACTGACGCTGGGCTAGTCCCAGACCCCTGAAGACGACCACCAGGAGCAACGTTTGCTGCCTGTTTGCTGCCTCTAGCTTTCTGATCCTGGAATAAGGGGCAAAGAAAGAAGGAGTGTCTGGAACAAATCCAATTCACTTACAAAGGCTCGGCTCCTGATGCTATAAGGGATATGGGATGGGGTTTCCAAATGCCACCACCACCCCGGGGGGAGTTGCCAGGATCCAGGGTTTTCTTCTAGGTCTTGGAAATCCCTGCTCGTCTCCCGTGGCATCGCAGCCTCCAGCCCTCAAGGCGCCCTCGCCGCCGGCTGGGCCGGGCGCCGGCCACGAGGGGGTTAAGGCGCCGCCAAGATGGCCGCCTTGTTTTGCACTCCTGCGGGGGTCACGGGGCAGGCTGCCCTTTGCCTCTGGGGAGGCAGTCAAGGTCCCGCCGCCCTCCCGGGCGGGCGCTCTGCCCTCTGCGGCCGGACGGCGCCTCCTCCCCTGCGCGCCCCGCACTGTCGGGGCCGCTGAACTTTCCAGGCCCCGAGCGAGCCAAACTCCCAACCTTCCAGGCAGCAGGCCTGGCCTTGGAGGGGGCGAGGCACGGGGCCCCACCCAGCCACCCTCGGCGATACCGGGAACGGGGGTGCGCTCCAGCCGGGCCCCTTCGGCCTCTGAGAACGCCTGGGGGACATGTGAGCCGAGGCCGCGGCCTGGGCCGCGATCCCTACTTCTCGTCTCTTGCCTGAAGCCGCCCCTGCCGTCTCCCGGAAGGCCTACGAGGGCTGCGCCCGCCTGCAGCCGGGCAGGGGCGCGATGCACGTGGTCGCAGTGCCCTCCAGTGGCCGGTGTGCCGAACAGCACGGCGGTCCGGGGCAGGGGTCCCGGTGATGACCCGGAGTCCGGACACTCGGCCGGCTGGCCTGCCTGAGAAAAGGGCTGCCCCTTGCTGCTTTTGAAGACGTGGCCTTGCTCGTCCTCAGTGCCTTTTATAGGCAGCCCTTTGCCGCGGTGGCCACTGATCCAACAGTAGGGCATTTGCTTCTGCCAGTGGTTCTTGAACTCCTGTGTGCTCCCTGAATCTGGGCGCCCAGTTGCTTCACACTCAGATTGCTTGGTCCTTCACCCAAAGTCAGGGCATCTGCATTTCCTTGCTAACAAGTTCCCAGGAGCAGCTCCTAGGGAGACGTTTATAGAACCACTGGCCCGGGATCCTCCTGTCCCCGGGATCCTGTTATTCACTCATTGAGTCTAATGTGCCCTGCTGGGCACTGAAGACCAGAAGTGACCGTCACCAAGTTCCCACCTCACGAGGCCCTCTCTAACAGAAGAGATAGATTCGTTTAAAAGATAATCTCAAATAAATACGGTTCCATTTGAAAAAGTGTTCAAATTCCTCTGAAGGAAAAAGAATAAGCTGCTCAAAGAACTTGTATGCATGGAAAACTATTTCAGAGTTGGGATGAGGAGGCTGTTGTTCCCTCTCTGAGGAAGCTCTAAGTTGAGTCCAACAGGAAGGACGAGATGTCAGGGAGGTGGGAGAGGGTCTGAGGCAGCAGGCAGAGCAGGTGAGAAGCTGCAGACGGTGAAAGGAGATGCAGAGACTGAAAGGACGGAACTGGATGGTGGGAGGAGAGGGGATGTAGAGAGTCTGAGGCCCTGAGTCTATGCATCTGGTGCCCAAAGACCCCACTTCAAAAGGGGCAACATGCAGAGAAAGCTGAACAGTTAGCCACCCTCCTCAGGGCCCAGGAATCGTGTCCCACACGTGAAAACCTCAGCCAAGTGCCCTTGGCCCATGAACTTGCTGCTCCCTGAACCAGATTTGTGCAGGCTTCTCCCCAAACCTGAAGGAGAGCCACACTAATGGATCGGGTGAGCAACGATAAGAAGACGTGCTGTACCATCTATCCACCTGCACGTTGGGCGTTTCATCTCCTCCCTGCTGTGGGTACAGGATACAGCCATTTCTCCAGTGAGCATTTTTAATTATCTATGTGTCTGCTCTGGAGTCGCTACAGTGACACGTGAGGTGTGCCGCAAGGGGCATGGCCTGCCCCCCGGACTGTCCTGCAGGGCAGGGAGATGGAGGACCCCATCCCTGATCCCAGTCTCAGTTCCTGGCCAGCTGCCTGAACCCACATCCCACCCACAGATCCCTGGGGCAGCTCCTGGAGGGGAAGGGGGCAGGGAACAAGATGGCAATGGGAGGCTGAGGACTCTACTGTGAGGATGTTGTGTGTACACGCTCAGTCGCTCATTCATGTCTGAGCCTCTGTGGCCCCTTGGACTGTAAACCTCCAGGCCCCTTTGTCCATGGGATTCTCCAGGCAAGAGTACTGGAGTGGGGTGCCATTTCCTTCTCCAGGGGATCTTCCCAACCCAGGGATCAAACCCGCATATCTTGTGTCTCCTGCATTTGCAAGTGGATTCTTTACTACTGCACCATTGACTTGGTATCAATGCCAGTTTGATGGCAGGGGTGAGGTGACCTCCAGCCACTCCACTGCCTCTAGTCCTCAAGCTTAATCTCTAGGTATCTTCTCATTAGGACTGTCACCTTGCACAGTCACTTCCCTCTCCAGTTTTCTCATCGGGAAAATGGGGGTGGAGATGAGTTGTATTAGATGGTCTCCAAGGTGTTTTGATCCAGGCCTAGCCCATCAGCCCACGGCTGGAGGGATGGATGAAGAGAAGGTTTCTGCTCAGTGACACTGCAACTATTCGAAGTCAGGCCTTGGTGCTAATCACCTCCAGGTTGTGGGGAGGGAGAGAAGAGCATCTGGAAATCTGTTGCAGCTTCAGAGTCAAACCAATCCAGTTCAAATACTGGCTCGCTGTGTGATCTCCAGCAAGTGGCTAACCTCTCTGAGCCTCAGCTTCCTCACTTGAGAAATGTGAATAACACAGGACCTTACCTCACAGGTTGTTCTCCAGATGAACAGTGATAGCTAACCACTTATCAAGCACTTATTCTATGTGAGATGGCACACTAAGGGCTTCTCAGGAATGACATGAGGTCACGCACGTAGTCCTGGATTGCTGCCTGCGAGGAGTGAGGTTTGATAATGAGAGCCCCAGTTGTTATCATTTCACAACCGCCCCCTGGTGCTTTGCACAGGTGGTGCGCATTCAGTAGACAGGAGGGGCTTAGCAAGCCCTCGGCGCACAGAAAGCACTCCATAAAAGATGGCCTTTATTATTAAGACAGAAGGGACCCTTGTGAAGAGTTCCTGCAGCAAGGAGAAGTGGGGGAGGGTGGGCTGAGAGCAGGGCGCGCCCGCTTCTCCCCAGGCGGGCCAGGCCCAGGCTGCCTACCTAGCCATTGCCCGGGCTGCGACGTCAGCTCTTACTCACCCTTCCCAGAGAGCTGCTAATTAGCCTCCTCGCAGCCAGGAGCTCCCCAGATGAAAGGTGCCTAATACACATGCAAGGCGTGACCCCCATATTTATAACCAAGGTTCCTTTGGGTGAGGAAGGCCCGGAGGCGGGGAGACAGGCCAGATCAGGGCCTCACCTTCTTTATGACAGAGGTTCTCAGGGAAGGGAGCTGCGCTGGGGTGATTGCGAGCCTGAGAAAAAGGCTTCGGGGCAGTGGGTGTGGGACACCCAGGTCCTGGGAGTGGGAGGAGCTGGGTGGTTGAAGGGGAGGAACGCTCCAGGCCTCAGGCTGCATCTCGGACCAGGAGCTCAAGGTGGGGATGGTGGTAGCCCTGACCTCACAGCACTTAGGACAGTAGGCCCGCCACCCTCTGGCCTTTGCTTCTTCCGCAGACATTTATTAAGCACCTACTCTGTGCACCTACTTTATGGCAAATAGCTGAGGAAACAGTAGAAACTGTCAGACTTTATTTTGGGGGGCTCCAAAATCACTGCAGATGGTGACTGTGGCCATAAAATTAAGACGCTTCCTTGGAAGGAAAGTTATGACCAACCTAGACAGCATATTAAAAAGCAGAGACATTACTTTGTCAACAAAGGTCCATCTAGTCAAGGCTATGATTTTTCCAGTGGTCATGTATTGATGTGAGAGTTGGACTATAAAGAAAGCTGCTGCTGCTGCTGCTGCTAAGTCGCTTCAGTCATGTCTGACTCTGTGCGACCCCATAGACGGAAGCTCACCAGGCTCCGTCGTCCCTGGGATTCTCCAGGCAAGAACACTGGAGTGGGTTGCCATTTCCTTCTCCAATGCATGAAAGTGAAAAGTGAAAGTGAAGTCACTCAGTCATCTCCAACTCTTAGCGACCCCATGGACTGCAGCCTACCAGGCTCCTCTGTCCATGGGATTTTCCAGGTAAGACTACTGGAGTGGGTTGCCATTGCCTTCTCCAAAGAAAGCTAAGCACCGAAGAATTGATGCTTTTGAACTGTGGTGTTGGAGAAGACTCTTGAGAGTCCCCTGGACTGCAAGGAGATCCAGCCAGTCCATCCTAAAGGAGATCAGTCCTGAATATTCATTGGAAAGACTGATGCTTAAGCCGAAACTCCAATACTTTGGCCACCTGATGTGAAGAGCTGACTCATTTGAAAACATCCTGATGCTGGGAAAGATTGAGGTCAGGAGGAAAAGGGGACGACAGAGGATGAGATGGCTGGATGGCATCATCAACTCAATGGACATGGGTTTGGGTGAACTCCGGGAATTGGGGATGGACAGGGAGGCCTGGCATGCTGCGGTTCATGGGGTCACAGAGTCGGACACGACTGAGCGACTGAACTGAACTCTGTGCCAGGCACTGGGTGTGCTGGGAATGCCAACACACCATATCAAGCAGACCTCCCCACCGTGGACTCACATTCTGTGTGGAAGACAGACAAGAAACACAAGCACCGAGCGATCCCTGATACTCTCCCTGACTCTGCATTGTGAACAAGACAGGACTGAGGTACAGGGATATATGACAGGGGTGATGTGTCAAACGCAGCGGTCACATGCACTTGCCAAGGCAGATGTGGGCAGATTAAGAAACGGACCGAGGTTGAAGGACGAGCCCATAGCTGCCCAGCAAATCCAAGGCTGGAGCCTGGGTCCGCAGCACAGGAACCTTGATCACAGCTGGCGAAGCAGCCACGGAAGTCCCCTTTACCTCTGGTTAGAGGATGAGCTCACTGCCTGGCCTCATCTGTGCACCGCCTGGCCCTGTGCACTGGCCACAGTCTGCAGTCGGGGGAGCAGGGGGCAGCGAGGGTTACGGCTGCTAGGCCTCACATCGGCCTCACATCTCTCTCCGTTATCCCAACCACCTGGTGAGGCCAGTAGCAACCCCATAATGTTCACTCAGGTGAGATTCGCATACCAGAGAACGAACTCTCCTAGAGCGAACAGTTCAGTGGCATTTAGCCCATGCCCAGTGTGCAACCCCCAACTCTACGGAGCTGCAGCTCATTCTCTCCAGCCCAGAAGAGAACTCATGTGCCTTAAGCAGTTGTTCTCCATCCCCTCTTCCCGCAGCCCCTGGAAACCACCGGTCTACCCTCCGTCTCTATGGATCTGCCTATTGGGGATGCATCCTGTACCCAGACCTTTAGGCCTGGCTTTGGTCCTGGGACCTGTTTTCAAGGCTCACCCACACTATAGTGCTCTGTTTTTTGGCTAATACTATTCCATTGTATGTAAGCATCTCTGTAAGCAGTTTGCAGACAAGGAAGCACTCAAACCAGCAACGCCCAAAGGTCACATCCAGTCCACACGAGACTGGATCCCAGCTTGAGTCCACACAGCAGTCCCAGAGCGGGGCTGCTCCCTGGAGCCTGGGCCCGAGTCCCAGGCTGGGAGAGGGCTGCCCTGGGAGTGGACTCCAGCTCCCCTAGGTGCGGCCCCGCCTCTTCTCAGCACAGGCTCTCAGGTGTGGGTGAGGTGGCCTCCCAGTCACCCTGCTCCAGGTCAGCCCAGAGCGTAGCTGAAGAGGCTGCCTCCTTGAGTGGAATTCCAGGTCCCTGCCAACCTCAGGGCACTCCTGGGCCCCAAACCCTCCCTCTCAGCTGGGTCACAAGGCTGGCAGGCACCTCAATCCAGGGGCAGCCTGTTGGGCTGGCCAGGTCGGGAGCACTGGACCCCAGCTGGCTGATGGCCCTGGGCAGAGCTCCCGGCCCACCCAGCAAGGAGATACCTCGACCCACAAGCATTTATTAAGCACCCATTCTTTGCTAGGTGGCATGTGGCTCCTGCCTTTACAGTTCCTCCCTCACTGAGGAAGGCACCAACCCCTGCACAGAAAGTGGGTTCTGGGACCCAGTAACAGAATGGAGTGGGGGAGTCCCTGACCTTGCTCAAGAAGGCTGCACATGTGCCAGCCCTGCCAGCCTCCCTCTACAGGGCAGGTGGAGGGCACAAGGCAGGCTACACAGAGACCACTGGGATACCCACCCAGGATGCCCACCTGGGCTCCTCGATGCCCCAGCAGGATGCGATATTCTCTGTCATGTACCCTGACCTGACCGCTTGCCCGCCTAGCATCCCTTCATTCATTCATTCATCCCATTGTGTTGGCCAGTGCCCATCTAGGGTGTGTGTGTGTTAAGTCACTTCAGTTGCATCTGACTCTTTGCGACTCTATGGACTCTAGCCCGGCCAGGCTCCTCTGTTCATGGGATTCTCCAGGCAAGAAAACTAGAGCGGTTGCCATGCCCTCCTCCAGGGCATCTTACCAACCTAGAAATCGAACCTGGGTCTCTTACGTCTCCTGCATGGACAGATGGGTTCCTTAACACTAGCACCACCTGGGAAGAAGATACATTTTTTTAAAATGTCAAATAGTCCTTGTCCTTTGGGAGTTTGAAACCAAGTGGACTCTGCCAACTAACAGTGGCCATGTGGCCCGGTGCAAGGAGCCCAGAGCCAGGGACCCCACTCCATGGGCAGCCACTGCCCTAGCGTGAGTTTGAGCGGCTCCCACGCGTCCCACAGCTGAGCCCATTTCTAGCAGCTGAGCCTGTTTCTAGACGATAAGTTCCTCACCCCAGACATGTACACTCCCCCCATCCATACACACGATAGGTTCACTCGGCAAATCGGGCTGAAAACATGGGCCTGGGCGGCTTTGGGTTCCTTAGCCACTACCCCTACCTGCATTCCTTTCCAGGATCCAGAAGGATTTCGCCAGCCAGGAAGTGTCGCCCGTAGGTTCCCCTGAAGACTCGCAGAGGGGAGGGAAGGACCCCCCAGAGCCCCTAAAGGGCACCATTGCATGGCTCCTGAAGGCTGCCCTGGGGGGTGCTGGGCTGAGCTGAATGACTCAGGAACTCCCCCAGGCTGGTACACGGCCCCTGCCCACAGCGGCCTCCCCTCAGTGCCAGGCACATGCTGAGCATGGCACGTGCATTTCTTAAACCACTAAGATTTTTATCAGTGACTGGCCCAAGGTGCCAAGACCAGCGGAGAGTTTGCACTGTGGTCTGATCCACCCCGAAGTCCACACTTACAGTTGTACAAATTATCCCCGAGACAAGGCTGGTATCCAACACTCCCCCACATACCAGGCAGCCTCCTGACTGTCTGCAGGAGAGTGAAGTGACCCCCTTTAACATCAAGTCCCACCCCAACCTGTTCCTGCTGGCTCCCCTCGCTCACCCCAGCTGACTCTTCCTGCAGTTAGGAAGCGCCTTCTGCTTCCAAGGAGCCCCCAGAGGGCCTATGGAAGAAGAGAATGAGGTGAGGACGGACAGGTCCATGTATAGGCCTCAGAGGGGAGCGGAAATGACCCTTTGAGGGGTCAGATGCTCTAGGCCGCCCCACTCTCCACAGCTGTCTGCAGATCTTGCAGCAAAGAGGAGGGAGCAAGCTGGTTCTTCCAGGTGTCTTAGCTGACCTGATGCAAACCCAGAGTGCCCTGCAGGCCAGAGGCAGAGGAAGGGGTGCGTGGGAAGGTGGTGATTATCGACCTCCATTTCAGGGCTGGGTGCGAGGGCCACCTGCCCAGGGAGCACAGCCTGGCCAAGAGGCAGGGATGAGCCCCTGCCTGTCCTGGGTATAGCCTGAGGCACAGGGCAGCCATGGGAAACAGACCAAGTGGAGTCCCCACAGCCAGGACATGGCCACTGAGAGGCCCAGTGACCACAACCGCATTCCCTGGGCTCTGGTTAAAGCACCTTAACTAATCCCGAAGCCAATCTTTATGCCCACCGTGGGAGGAAGAGGGTCCCCGTTTTACAGATGAGGAGACTGAGGCTCGGAGATTTGAGAAATGTTCCCATTGCCGCGCAGCCTGGAAATAGTACAGTCAGGATTCACATCTGGTCTCTCTGACCCCAAAAGCTCTGCCCTTGGTCACTTAGAGCTTCCCTAATGGCTGGGTTCAGTGCCAAGACCAGCAACTGAGCTGTTGAGACACCCTCTGGATGAGAGGGTGAGTGGACAAGGGAGTGGACAAGTGGGCGGCAGGCAGCGTGAGTGAGGGCAGAAGTATCTCCACTTCCACAGCCACCGAGCCGCTGAGCAAGTGGACAGGTGGGCGGGTAGACTATGGTAGGACAGCTAAAGAGCCCAGAATGGAAAAGAAACCACTGCTCCATCGAACGGCCTCTGGAGGACAGGAAGCAACGAGGGTTCTGGGAAGCTGGGTGGCCCATCTGGGGCTGGCTGACTGTGAGGAACGCCCTCCTGAGACAGCGAGTCTCCAGAACAAGGGGCCCTGCCTGCCAGGCACACACGCGCCATGACCAAGTACCAGGCCGGCCTGGTCAGTCACCGACCGGCTATTGCTTGATTGCATAAGAGGATCCCAGGCCAGGTGTTGACCTGCCAACCCCTGCTGGGAGGAAAAGAGCAACAAGAGAGCCATTGGTCCTTCCCGAGGTGGAGGTGGGGGTGGTGGCCGAGACGGCCTTGCTGCTGCCTCCTGCAGGGAGGTAGGCCTGGCCAGGACAGCAGCTCTGCCCTGCAGCCACCGGGCCCTGGGGTCAGTGCCCAGGCCTGTTTGCCTAAGGGACTGGGTGCAAAGCAAGCTGGCATGGAAATAGCTCACCAAGGGCTGGGGGAGTAGGGGATGGGGGGAGACCTGAGGTCCAAGGAGGTAACAGGGCTGTGAAGGGTGGGGTCAGGGTGCACAGAAAACCGTTAGCAGCTTGGTTCCCTCCCCTGTGCCCGCCAGCCTGTGTGACCCCCCTGTGCCAAGGATATCTTTAAGGGGACTAAGAGAGCCATTGGTCCTTCCCGAGGTGGAGGTGGGGGTGGTGGCCGAGACGGCCTTGCTGCTGCCTCCTGCAGGGAGGTAGGCCTGGCCAGGACAGCAGCTCTGCCCTGCAGCCACCGGGCCCTGGGGTCAGTGCCCAGGCCTGTTTGCCTAAGGGACTGGGTGCAAAGCAAGCTGGCATGGAAATAGCTCACCAAGGGCTGGGGGAGTAGGGGATGGGGGGAGACCTGAGGTCCAAGGAGGTAACAGGGCTGTGAAGGGTGGGGTCAGGGTGCACAGAAAACCGTTAGACAGCTTGGTTCCCTCCCCTGTGCCCGCCAGCCTGTGTGACCCCCCTGTGCCAAGGATATCTTTAAGGGGACAAAAGCCAGCACTGCCCTCCTTGGCTTTTCCGTGCGGGGTTCCTCGGGCTTCTTAGCCCCTTATCCCCAAATGAAGACCTTCTGGAAACTGTACTCCATTGGAAATGCCACAGAGGTCAGTTTGGACTCTGAGCTGGGCAGCAGTAAGAGGCAGGGTTCCGGGCAAGGCACAGCCCAGCTTCAACACAAGCCCTGAAGAGGAGGCGTGCGCCCCCTGGTGGCTCAGTGTGGAATAGCCGTGTGGAAGCACACCCCCAAAACAGGCCTTCTAGGAGCGCAGCCTCCACGCAGCCTCCTACTGGCTCTCAGTTCAGGAGCATCTAAATAACCCATAGTTTCCTAAGGGAGAGGCGGGGAGTGATACAACGTACACAAAAGGTCATTGTGAGGATTGCGCGATATGCGCAGTCCTCTCAGAGTGACATTCTGCAAATAATGATACAGTGACTCGGGAGGTAGGTGTTTACTGCTTCCAGTTTTCATGAAATGGGGGCTTGCTCAGAAGCACTCAAATAGTAACTGGCAGAACCCAGATTTGAACGCAGGTGGGATGCCAAGCTTGAACCGTGTTTTAGGCACTATAACCATTCAGACCTTAACCAGAGACCGTTTCCAGCCAATGAGTAGCTTTTTCTCTCCTGTCTCCTGCTTCCAAGAGACTGCACTGATGGGGAGAAGACAGAGAAATGAACCTTCCTCTTCGCATGCTCAAAGGGTCAGTGTTAAAACTTTGCATGTCCTTCAATTTGCCTTGATAGAGGAGCCTGGGGGCCTGCAGTCCATGGGGTCACTAAGCGTCAGACACGACTGAGCGACTTCACTTTCACTTTTCACTTTCATGCATTGGAGAAGGAAATGGCAGCCCACTCCAGTGTTCCTGCCTGGAGAATCCCAGGGACGGGGGAGCCTGGTGGGCTGCCGTCTATGGGGTCGCACAGAGTCGGACATGACAGAAGTGACTTAGCAGCAGCAGCAGCAGCACTTTACAAAGGACTTTCCCCTGTGTTATTTCACTTGCACTTTACACCAGCCCTGTGAGGGAGGGGGCTGTGGCCCCCTACAACATGCAACCCTAAAGTCGGTGGTTCACATAACTTCCAGCCCTGCACCCACATAAGCCCCACCTGGGGCCAAATCCAATACCCAATATTCCTGTAAATATCCACTCACAGAAAATATTTGCAAAACATGTGACGAGGCACCAGTATTCAGGATATAGAAAGAACTCATATAACTCAGTAGTAATAAGACAACCCCACCTAAAGATAGAAGATTTGAACAAACACTTGTCAAAAGAAGACATGTGAATGGGCAATAAGCACATAAAAGAAGGTAATCAACATCATTAGTCATCATTAGGAAGTATAAAATAACACATTATACACCCACCACCATGGTGGAAATTGAAAAGCCTGACAAAGCCACATGCTAATGAGATTGTTAACGAGAACACTCATACATTGTTGGTAAGTGTATAAAATCATACAACCACCCTGGAAAAAGGTCTAGTGATTTCTTATAAAAACGAAACCTATACCTCTTCCATGACCCAGCAATTACGCTTCTTAGGTATTTACCCAAGAGAAATGAGGATATATATTCACAAAAAAGACTCATAGGGGAATGTTCCTAGTAGCTTTATTCATAATAACCAAAAACCCAGAAACAGGCCAGCATAGGTACAGACCGTGGCATACCGACGTGAGAGCACACTCCTCAGCAACAAACAAAGACAAATTTCTGATATACCCGACACAAAATCAAAAGTATTATGTGAGTGACGAAAGTATTACATAAGATAGCCTATTGTCTGATCCTATTTATATGCAGTTCTAAAACTGGCAGAATAATCTATGGAGGGAAAATAATCACAATGGCAGCTGCCTCTAGGGACTGGGGAGAGAACTTTCTAGTTGCCAGAAAAGCGTTATATCTTGATTGGAGTCTAGTTTCATTATTAGATGCATTCATTGAAAATTCGAAGAGACAGTTGTTAGGAACTCTTCATGGTATATAAACCCTTTTTTTTTTTTTTGCTTTCCTGGTGACTCAGCAGTATGGGATTTGACTGCCAGTGCAGGAGATACGGGTACTATCCCTGGGTTTGGAAGATCCCCTGGAGAAGGAAATGGCAACCCTCTCCAGTATTCTTGCCTGGGAAATTTCATGGACAGAGAAGCCTGGTGGGCTACAGTCCCTGGGATCGCAAGGGTCGGACACGACTTACTGACTAAACAACAATGACAACAACAAAAATTCTTTTACCTCAAAGAAAAAAAAATAAACAAATACTGAATTCTAGTTAACAACTTGCACATAGAAACATTAGGGAGGACGTGTGCCCCAACCCATCTCTCCAGCCCTCCTTCTACTTGCCCCACCAAACTGGTTACTGCTGACAGCTGGGCTTCTCTAGCACCAACAAGCAAGCAGATCACCAGGAGAGCCTCATAAGAAGCGCCTTCTGAGGGAGAGCACCTGGACTGGGGCCCAAGCGCCTGCACCTCTAACCAGCTCCAGGTGATGCTGCTGCCGGTCCTTGGACCACACTGTGAGTGGCAAAGACTTTGAATGTTACCTTCTGACAAAGATAATTCCTATATCGGGATCCACCAAATGAAGGTCGCCCCAGTGGCCTGGCTCACGTCCCAGATCTAAACAAACCTCAGTCGAGCCTCAGTTATTGACACACCTCACTGAGGAAACCTAACATGCCCCGGTGGCAATCCTCTAAGACAGCTGGAGCTAGCTTACCTGGCCCTAGAAAAGAGGGTCCGCTGGCCTTAAAAGGAAACCCTCACCTCATAGCCAGTCGCGCTCGGTATCCTTGTTGCTGCTTCTAATGCTCGATGAAACCCTTGCCCCAGAATCCTCAGGAAGCGTGCTCCACACCTTGTGAGGCCACATGCTCCCCCAACCCATGGGGTGTCTTCCCTTGAATAAGGGACACTGAAGCTCATTAGGAAATTGTTTTATTTTCATCACTGGACGCTTCCTGCCTCTTCTCTTTTGCTCCCACTGTTCCCCTTTCCTGCCTGCCTGGCCTTGCCCACCCCGTGACTGGTCCTCTGAGTGGCCATCCATTTCCCACCTTTGCCGCCTTCCTCTTCCAGGAGGTGGCGACTACTGCCAGTGATGATGATGAATGACAGCGACAGCAACCATTTGTGACAACAGGCGCTTGGACTGTGCCGCACACTTTACAAGCATCGCTTTGTGATTACTCCTTTTAACAGCCCTATGAAGTTGATGCTAATGTTGTTCCCATTTTACAGATGAGGAAACTGAGGTACAGAGAGGTCCCAAAGTCCTGGTCATCTGGATGTGTCCTCTGGCTCCAATTACTAAGAGCCTCATGGCAACAACTGTTGTGACTGCATGTGCACACTCACACACCTGTTTTCTCTCTCCTCTGACATCATGTTGTCTTTGAAAGTAGGGACAATGCTGTCCTTCTCCCTCCTCCCCAGCCCCTCACCCTCATCAGCATGCAGGCATGCTAAGCCGCTTCAGTAATGCCTGACTCTTTGCGACCCTGTGGACTGTAGCCCACCAGGCTCCTCTGTCCATGAGATTCTCCAGGCAGCAATACTGGAGTGGCTTGCCAAGCCCTCCTCCAGGGGATCTTCCCGACCCAGGGGTCGAACCCACGCCTCTCATGTCACCTGCGTTGGCAGGTGGATTCTTTACCTCTAAAGCCTTTGCCACACCAGGGTCTCTTGTTCAAAATGGAACACGACGCAAGTCTCAGCCCACCTGTCACGGGGGCCACGGATGCCCCACTCGTCCTCCCACGGGGTGCTGGCTTGGGTGCCCCCCAGCTTGGAGCTCCCCCTGCTGAGTGGGCCTCCCAGGCCACCCCTTCCGGTTCAGCCCATCTCTGCTCCTAGCTCCTTGCAGTCTTCCCTCCCATCCCAGGGTGTCCAGGGCCTAAGGCAGCCAGCCTGGGCCCCCCTGCACCTGCCCTCTGAAGGAGACCCCACCAAAGCTCCTCTGCTCCCACTCCACACACTACCCCCGGAACCACAGGCTCTGTGAGATCAGGGAGGGACCAGGCCCCTTCGTCACAGCTGTATCCCCAGTGGCATTTAGTCACAGTAGGTAGAAGGGTCTCTCGCCTGGACTGAGGTCGGAGCAGAGCTCAGGTTGGAGGTCCCTCCCCTTCCAACCCGCCCTGCGAGTAACCTTGACGGCTGCTCGGTGGGCTGCTCGGTGTCTCCATCACCTTCCAGCCTAGACCGGAAGCATCTCCCTCGTGGAGCCCTAACCATATCCCGAAGTTCCCAGCCCTCCCCCGCACCCGCTCCATCCTCCCGCAAGGCCCTGCCTGGTTTCTCGCCTCCCCCCTAAGACCGAGGAGGGAGGAGATTTTACTTCCCCAGACAAGCTCCGCGATGCAGTGTCTCCTCCTAAGCGGTTAAGGCTAATTGCTCTTCCCAGAAGAAAAGCCTCCGAGGTTTTCCTTGTGGTGAGGTAGGAGGTTTGAAAATTACATGTTCGAGGCAACATCGGGTGACTATATTAAGTCCAGTTCACAGTCGGACGGCTCTGGGCAGCACAAGCGCCACCTGCTGGCCTAAAGCAGAATACCGGCGCGGTCCCGGGCGGGGAGGCCCGCACGGCTACTCCGCGGGGGTGGGGAGTCCTGACTAAGGCACGGTGCACCTCCGGCTCGGCCTTCCCTGACTGTTTTCATTTTAAAAGCCCCATCTCAACAGTGACGTCCCATTGATCGTGTCCCACGTACACTAATTTTGTAATTTCCAGGGATGGAAAGACTTAAAAACTGGCAGTCACGAGCACATCAAGTTGTGTACATTAAATATCTACAGGTTTTTGTCAATCAGACCTCAATAAACAGTTTCTTTTTTTTTAAGGTACCAGACACACTAGACACATTAGGCAACGAAAAGACTGTATTTCTATACATGCACATACAAATACCCTGAGACATCCAATTGATGGTGATCTCTAACACTTCCTATACCAAGTTAGATTGCCGCTGCTGCTAAGTCGCTTCAGTCGTGTCCGACTCTGTGCGACCCCATAGACGGCAGCCCACCGGGCTCCCCCATCCCTGGGATTCTCTAGGCAAGAACACTGGAGTGGGTTGCCATTTCCTTCTCCAATGCATGAAAGTGAAAAGTGAAAGTGAAGTTGCTCAGTTGCGACCCCATGGACTGCAGCCCACCAGGCTTCTCTGTCCATGGGATTTTCCAGGCAAGAGTACTGGAGTGGGGTGCCATTAGGCAGCCTTTATCCAATTGTGTTAGCTGCCCACTCTTTGTGACCTCATGGACTGTAGCCCACCAGACTCCTCTGCCAATGGGATTTTCCGGATGAGAACACTGGAGTGGTTGCCATTTCCTTCTCCAGGGGATCCTCCCAATCCAGGGACTGAACCCGGGTCTCCGGCATTACAGGCAGTCTTTGCTGTCTGAGCCACCAGAGGTGAAAAGGTGTGACCAAGTCAGTCCAGTCAGTGGCAGGTCCTGAGCTAAGACCTTGCAGACTGGATCCAGGGGATCTTCCTGACCCAGGGATTGGACCCGTGTCTCTTGAGTCTCCTGCATGGGCAAGCAGGTTCTTTACCACTGGGCCTCGTGGGAATCCCTTTTATCCTATTAGATTGTCTCATGTTCATCTTTAAACAAATGGCTCTCGCAAACATTACGGTGGGAACATAAATTAGAAACGATTTTCAGTCTGTCAAATGATAAAAACACGTAGAGTGCAGGAGTCCCAGTACTAGTAATGAACTCAGTGGAGGCATCCACATGCCCAGACCCCCGAGCCTGAGCCCCGGAGGGGCAGCACCTTTACACGGGGAGCGGAGAGGGTAACGGGTCAGAGGCGACTTGCCAGTGGCAGTGCTCACAGGGAGTGGTTACAGCACCCTCCAACACTCCAGAGACAGAAAAGTCCAGAAGCATAAAACCACCAAGAAAAGCAAAAAAGAATCACTACATTTCATGGATGCTAAGGTGAAATGTAGTTTTTTTTTTTTAATGTACTTTTTTTTTCATATTTTACTTCCTATGAAATCTGAGTATGTTTCACATTCCCTGGCAAGTCAATTTATCTGGCAGTTTTTTCTCCCTTCCTTTTTTTTTTTTCAGCCGCACCACACAGCATGTGGGGATCTTCCAACGAGAGATGGGACTCCTGGCCCCTGCAGTGGAAGCATAGAGTCCTAACCACTGGACCCCCAGGGAATTCCCCATCTTTCTTTAAAAAATTTTTGAGATACAATTGACAAATAAAACTATAAGATATTTAAAGTATACTAAATATACATATACATTATGAAAGGATTCCCCTTGAAAGATGCTTCTTAAAACTGATGGCACGTTAGACTCAATGAAATACACTATCTATTGAGCCCTAAATATGTTGCAGGCACCATGTCTGTCTATTAGCATTTATTATCATAAAACTCTTTATAGATGAGAAAAGCACCTCAGAGAAGTTAACTAACTTTCCCAAGGTCACACAGCTAGCAAGTAGCCGAAGTAGGATTCACACTCGGACTTGCTGATCTCCAACGTCCTGTGCTTCCCACCACGTCGTCCTAACCTCCTTCCTTCTGGATGAAGTAAGGGGACAAAGTCAAAGCCTCAGGTCTGTAGGTGCTAGATGATTCTCCTGGGTGATTTATTCCCGTCAGCTTTACTCGGATCTTCACTATTCCACTCCAAGCCTGGATGCTTAGGAAGCCCTGGTTCGTGGCTCACACCTCAACTCGGCTCTGGGGCTGCTTCACAGACCTCCTGGCCTGTCTCCACCGCCTGTCCTCCCAGCTCTAATTTTGGGTTTCCTGTTGCCTTCCCAGGCTCACTGGCTGCTTTACTGGCCAAACCCACCCCCGCTCCTCCACCCACCCCAGATTCTGGGGGGAAAGGCTAGAAGAACTCCACGAGGTGGCAGTTTTGGGAAAGACACTAATTACGAGTTGTCTCATCAGACTGGAAGTGACAGGATGACCAGACCAGGGCTCCCGCTTTCAAAACAGCCCACGACAGAAGGGGCCACTGGGAAGGCCTGCGGGGTCCCCACCTGCGGGGAGTCAGTGGAACTGGAACTCAAACCAGAGTGAAGCAAGGGGCAAGCCCCAAAGAGTCTGGGGGTCCCTCCCTTTTCTCCTCCTCTATGCTGCAGCCACCCTCTCGCCAAGGACCTGACATAACCTCTCCCCACCCTTTTGCCCCCCACACTCCCCCCATCTCTGGGCTCTGACTTTGCCTGTGGGTTCAATTCCCCCCTGCCAAGCCTTGAAGTTTATGTGGACTCGAAGTTCGTGCTTTGTCTCAAGGCTCAGCTGCCTCCAGACAGTCTTCAGCCCTCCCAGTCCCACTGGTCCTGCTCCCCTCTGCCAGGACACCCCTCCCGGAGGAGTTCTCCATTATACCACCATGTGGCTTGGTTACTCTTTTTGGCTTGTGGACCAAAAATGCTGCCTGCCGTTCAGTAAACGTACTGCCCACCACGACAGCCTCCATCCCTGCGGCCCCTAACAGTGTTCACAGTGGGGAATTCAGGATGGAAACAAGATACTGGTCCCAGATAGTTAAGATGCTTATCAAAGGAATGATTCAATAAGCCCAGACACTTGCATCTTCCCATATACAGAAAATCATTAAAATCATAAAGTGGAAATGCCTGTTTTCGTGATGAGCAGTAATTTTGTGATATTCAACTATATGTTTGTTTGTTTTCTAGCAAAAATTATACATCCTGGCTCCTCCCTTACCTCGTCAGAATAGCCCCTCACAGCCAACTCTCTGAGAGTCTGTCTCCCGGACTATAGTTCTCAGGAAGGTCCCTGAATAAAACGTAATTCTCAAAAACAAAAAACCCCACGTAATTCCCAACTTTTATTTGTGCATTTTTTCAGCTAACAAATAGCTCTACCTACAATAGATGGACACTGTCCTTAGTGCTAGAGTGACAAGACACCACAGAGGGGACACGGGGTAGAATGGACCACAGTGGAGGGCAGCAAGTGTCGCAGCAGCAGCCCCCGACTGGAGCCGGCTCCTGGGAGAGGGCAGTGGGCAACTCCTCTCTATTCTGTGGTCTCAGTGACATCAACTTGGCATTGGAAATTGGTCCTGCTGGGAAGATTTATGCCACAGAAATCTGAAAACCAGGACTTTTCTTTTCCTAAACAGTAATTTATTAAAGATGAATTAGTGGGCTTCCCTGGTGGCTCAGTGGTAAAGAATCCACCTGCCAAGGCAGGAGACCCAGGTTCAGTCTCTGATCTGGGAAGATCCCACGTGCCGCAGAAAGCTAAGCCCCTGTGCCACAACGATGCGGCCACGTGCCGCAAGTGCTGAAGCTGGGCTGCCCTCGAGCCCTGTGCTCTGCAACAAGAGAAGCCACTACAGTGAGAAGCCCACTCACTGCCAGAGAGTAGCCCCCCACCACCACTCTTTACAGCTAGAGAAAAGTCCATGCAGCAAGGAAGACCCAGCACAGCCAAAAATATAAATAAATTTTATTTTTTTTCTTAAGATGGACAGGCAGGCCACTGTGGGAAGAGCATGATGAGGTCTGTGGGTCTGGGGAGAGCCACTGGTTTGGGTTTCCCCTAAAAACAGAGCCGGAGACAAGGACTTAGCAATAAGTGGTTTCCTTGGAAGGTAATCTCAGGGGACAACAGTGGTGAGGCAGGGAAGGGAAGGAACTTGTTTAAGGAGGTATTGCATTTTCAAACATGGGCAACTAGCGCTCAGTCTGGGGATGGCAGACAGTGAGGAGCAGAACTTCAGTCAGCCACTGAGGGTTGAGGAAGCCGGGGCATTCATCCACCCCCGTGAGCCTTTGGAGGCCTTCACTCCCTGGCTTCTTGGACCCCACATGCTCCTGTCTCCCTGAGACTATACATCCCCTGGGATGAGACTCTGCTATTCTGTCTACTGAGGTCCTTGAGACCCATTCAAGAAAGCCATTAGATCAAAACTATTTCTACAACAGGCTTCCCTGATGGTAAAGAATCTGCCTGACAATGCAGGAGACCCAGGTTCGATCCCATTTCTTTCTCCAAGGGATCCAAGTCACAAAGATCCCCTGCAGAAAGAAAATGGCAACCCACTCCAGTATTCTTGCCTGGGAAATCTCAAGGACAGAGGAGCCTGGCGGGCAACAGTCCTTGGGGTCACAAAGAGTCGGACACGACTGAGCGACTAACACTTTCACTTTCATATTTCTACAGCAACGCTAAGACATTAGTATTTTGCCTTTTCATTCTCTCGTGAGTCTGCAGTGCAGTTTCCCAGAGGCTACATGGCGTGTAATATTACAGTAGTTTGCATGCAGAAGCAAATACAAAGTCCAAGCTGTTCTTTTAAGCCAAACATTAAAGAGATTTGTAGAAATGTAGAAAAAAGTACTGATCTTCTCACTTTTTTGTTTTGAAAGATACAAGTTTTAAGGGTAAGGTTTTTATATTGGTATTTCACAACTGAAACACAACATCAAATTAGACTTTAAATTTTTGAGTCAGAATTTCTCAAACTGGGTCCTGGGAGGTTTTCTTTAAAGATCTGTGAAAACATGTTTCTTTTAAATGAAATTATTGCTCTTGGTGAGTTAGCCTGTTTTCCTGAAAACTGTCCAATCTGTAGTTTTCCCCAAATGAAAAAGGTTTTTTTTTTAAATATATGATAATTGTAAGAGTAGCACTTGCTTCAGGTTAAAAAAAATAATCAGATAATACAAATGGTATAAGGAGGAAGCTGTGAGGAGGAAACAGTAAAGAAAGAAGTACTGCAGAGGGGAGTGGGAGTGAGGGGGAGCCTGGTGGTCCTGGGGTGGGTGAGAGTGGGACGGAAATCCTGCCGGTTTATGGAAACAAGGCTGGTGGGGAGTGTGGGGAGGGAGCCCTCTTGCAGGCAGACTCCTGCTTAGAGCTCCAGACCTGGGCAGGAGCAGCTAGTCTGGCCTTCCACACAGTCCCTTGTCCCTCAAGGCCAGGTGGCCCCAGAATTCACCCTTGGCCTCCAGTGTTACCAAGCCAAGCTCAGGTCACATGCAAATCACATATGCGCTCTGGCAACTGCCGGAGGCCACACAGGAGGTAAAGCAGAAGCTGAGAGCATCACGTTCCTGCTCTCGGCTCTGTCCTTCCATAGGCCTCCCCGCCATGCACACAAGCTTGCAGGAACTCCTGGGCCTTCTCTGGATGGAGGCCCTGAGTCCCTAAGGTGCCGGGGAGGGGTCTGTAGCACTCTGCTCTCTCAGCCCCTCAGGGCCCAGCCACAGAGCCAACCCCTTCCCCACACAGCCCTTGTCCACCGAGCAAAGTCAGAGGACTCACAGGGTCTGTTTTCCGCCCAAATAACTGAAGGTCTAGGCAGAGACCCCAAGGCCCTGGAGGCCTTGAGCCTGGGAAGCCATCAGGCTCGTGGCTGGAGTCCCCCAGAGGGCTGATCCGACCCCAGGGTTGAGGTCACCCTATGACATCTACGGCGGCTGCTCCGCAGGCCCACCAGACCCTTACACAAGCCTGCTTGCAACAGGTGAGGCACGTTGGCTTAACAACACTGAAACCCAGACTCTGTAAACCCAGGTTCCTCTGCTGAGTTTCTGATTGACCTCTCCATCCAAAACTTTATTCCCTTTCTTGTCCCGCCCCTATTTCCCTCAGTACTGAGGAGTATCAGAAAAGGGGGACTGAAACTGAGCAGAACCCTGAGGGGCCCTCCCAGGTACAACAGCCTCTGTTTCTCATTTGTAGAAAAAGGCTTTCATCTCCTAGACCTTCCCTGAGTTCCAAAGAGCAGCTTCAACTAGTCACTAATTAGGGAAGCGAGAGAATGAGAAAGGCAAGGAAAGGCAGTCAAGAAACAATACTGCAGAAATAAAAGGGTCCTAATTTGTGGGACGGAAATCCTGCCGGTTTATGGAAACAAGGCTGGTGGGGAGTGTGGGGAGGGAGCCCTCTTGCAGGCAGACTCCTGCTTAGAGCTCCAGAGCCTGGGCAGGAGCAGCTAGTCTGGCCTTCCACACAGTCCCTTGTCCCTCAAGGCCAGGTGGCCCCAGAATTCACCCTTGGCCTCCAGTGTTACCAAGCCAAGCTCAGGTCACATGCAAATCACATATGCGCTCTGGCAACTGCCGGAGGCCACACAGGAGGTAAAGCAGAAGCTGAGAGCATCACGTTCCTGCTCTCGGCTCTGTCCTTCCATAGGCCTCCCCGCCATGCACACAAGCTTGCAGGAACTCCTGGGCCTTCTCTGGATGGAGGCCCTGAGTCCCTAAGGTGCCGGGGAGGGGTCTGTAGCACTCTGCTCTCTCAGCCCCTCAGGGCCCAGCCACAGAGCCAACCCCTTCCCCACACAGCCCTTGTCCACCGAGCAAAGTCAGAGGACTCACAGGGTCTGTTTTCCGCCCAAATAACTGAAGGTCTAGGCAGAGACCCCAAGGCCCTGGAGGCCTTGAGCCTGGGAAGCCATCAGGCTCGTGGCTGGAGTCCCCCAGAGGGCTGATCCGACCCCAGGGTTGAGGTCACCCTATGACATCTACGGCGGCTGCTCCGCAGGCCCACCAGACCCTTACACAAGCCTGCTTGCAACAGGTGAGGCACGTCGGCTTAACAACACTGAAACCCAGACTCTGTAAACCCAGGTTCCTCTGCTGAGTTTCTGATTGACCTCTCCATCCAAAACTTTATTCCCTTTCTTGTCCCGCCCCTATTTCCCTCAGTACTGAGGAGTATCAGAAAAGGGGGACTGAAACTGAGCAGAACCCTGAGGGGCCCTCCCAGGTACAACAGCCTCTGTTTCTCATTTGTAGAAAAAGGCTTTCATCTCCTAGACCTTCCCTGAGTTCCAAAGAGCAGCTTCAACTAGTCACTAATTAGGGAAGCGAGAGAATGAGAAAGGCAAGGAAAGGCAGTCAAGAAACAATACTGCAGAAATAAAAGGGTCCTAATTTCTCCTCAAGGGATGTACATAATAATCTGATACAGATTTCTGAGCAGGACCACAGAGGGCTGCTCCAACCCCAGGGCTGATGCCACCCTATGACCTCTAAGCTAAGAAAGAAAGCTGAGCGCTGAAGAATTGATGCTTTTGAACTGTGGTGTTGGAAAAGACTCTTGAGAGTCCCTTGGACTACAAGGAGATCCAAACAGCCCATCCTAAAGGAAATCAGTCCTGAATATTCATTGGAAGGACTGATGCTGAAGCTGAAGCTCCAATACTTTGGCCACCTGATGGGAAGAGCCGACTCATTGGAAAAGACCCTGATGTAGGGAAAGATTGAAGGTGGGAGGAGAAGGGGATGACAGAGGATGAGATGGTTGGACGGCATCACTGACTCTGGACGAGTTTGATCAAGCTCTGGGAGTTGGTGATGGACAGGGAAGCCTGGTGTGCTGCAGTCCATGGGGTCGCAAAGAGTCGGACACGACTGAGCAACTGAACTGAACTGAACAGATTTCTGAGTTGCTCTGCAGGAACTAAGGCCCCACCAGATGGAACTACATGCTGAGACCCTGGACTGGCTGGAAGCGGAAGGCTGATGACTGAGATTCCTGGAACACTGCCCTGTTACCTCACCACCACCCAATCAGAAGACAGTCACACATTGCAGCCCTCACCCTAAATGTAGCCTTTAAAAACTTTACCCTGAAAATCCTCAGGGACTTTGGGTCTTTTGAACACTAGCTGCCTGTTCTTCTTACTTAGCCCTTGCACTCAAATTTTCTCTGCTCTAAATTCTGACATTTCAGTTTGTTTGGCCTTGAGGCAGGGGATAGGTAGACCCCAGGCTGAAGAGTTTTTCCCCTGTGGATAGACAGAAAGTCCATAAAAGCAGGATGGTGGAGGAGGATGGCTTCTGCCCAGGTTGATATGAGATAAGAGACCACGTATTCTTCATCCTCGAAGTCAAGGAGACTTCACCAACTACACATGTGCAGAAGGGCTCCTTGGAGGTCCAAAAGGGAAGGAGCGTCACCTCACAGTAAGTGGTGTCAACTACGCATAAGCCTCTTCACTAGGCTAAGAGATGACTAAGAGATGAGTGTGCAGGAGCACCCTGAGCTATACCAAATACGGACTCAGAAGAGGCAAATCGGAATGACTTGTCAAAGGAAACCCCAAAGAAATGCCCCGTAAAAGTGATTCAAACCACTGCAAGGGTGCAACCAGCCGCCCGTGTGTCTATCCACACGGCCTGTACTCTTTCCTCCGAACAAACGTTTACTTGTTTCTCTGCTTTCCATCTCTGTGGGAATTCTTTTTCACGCAAAGCCGAAGAACCAGGGTCTCGTCGCTGACCACTGGTCTAGTGGCTATAGAATTCAGTGTTCTCACCGCCACAAACCAGCCTCAATCTCTGGCTGGGAACCAAAGCCAAGCTTCAAGCCCCGATAGGCCGAGATCAGCTCACTGGGTGCTGAGCACACAAACTGAGTTCGATGAGGATGTCACTTCAGTTACGTCTGACAAAAAGAATCCGCCTACCAATGCAGGAGACATGGGTTCAGGGGATATCTTCTCCAGGAAAATCCCATAATGTGGAGCAGCTAAGCCCTTGTGTCATAACTGCTGGGCCCATGCTCTCAAGCCCTTGAGCTGCAACTACAGAAGCCTCTGTGCCTGGAGTCCACGCAACAAGACAATCCTCTGTGCCTCAGTGGAGAGTCGGCCCCACTCACCACAATCAGAAAGCCTACACGCAACAGTGAAGACCCAGCAGAGCCAATGAAAGTAAATAAACCTTTAAAAAAAAAGAGGAAAGCAAACAGAAGTCTATCAACGTGTATCCTGCATGTACATGGGAGCTCTCAGCATGAACTCACAAGAGTGGTGAGAACTTGGGCGTGTATAGTATCTTAACAAAAGAACAGTAAACTTTTAGAGAAATGATAAGACACAGGAAAAGGAACTTGAAGGGTATAGGGTGGAAAATCATGGGAAGGCAAATATATGGAGGAGCCAGTGGTAGCTAAGGGCTAGTTTTAGCAAGACGTGTGTTTAGATTCCTCTGATGTTGTCTCTGGGCTGGAGAGGGTCTAGAGCTGTCGCCAGAGATTAATTTCTGGACTTCTTGGTAGAGAGCAGAATTTACACATGATGCATCAATTTATAAATTTATGTCCTGCTTTTAGGCACATAGAGAAAGGAAGAGAGCTTTTATTGTATCTGCTTCTCAATAGCCTTCAGTTCAAAATAATCCTTGTGCTGAAGTGGCATCTTTTGGAGTATCACCAGGGGCTACCCACCGTGATGGGCTGCCAATGAAAGGAGCCTCAAGATAGAAGAAAGGAGAAGAGGAATTTATCTCTTGGAGGTTCACAACTGGGGCCATCGACCTCCAGGGGTCACCAAGGAGGGGAAATGAGATTGAGTGCACCTATATGCTTGACGTGTAGACATTAGCCGAATCAGAATGTAGGACTATTACAAAGTTCTTTCTTATATCCTCACAACTCTTCCTCCTATGAATGATGTGGTCTTAATCTAATGCTTTCCAAAGTGTGGCCCATCACTCTGCTTGGACTGCTTATTGGATTCTACCCATAATGTGCCAGGGACAGATTCCCAGTTGTCTTTGCTCCTCTTAGACCCACTCAGTCACAATCTTGGGGGACAGAAACCTAGACTCTGCATCTTTGACAAACTCCCTGAACAATTCTTGGACACGGCAGTTTGCCTACCACTGGTAAAGTGGATGAGCCACGGCTTCTGGCAATTAGAGACCTGAGTTCAAATCTCAGTTTGGCCACTAACTTAAGGTTTCTATGCCTTGGTTTCCTGGTTTTTAAAATGGGGATCATAATACTATTTGTGACAGTTAAATGCAAGGAAATTGCTTAAGATTGGGGCCAGCGCAAGGTAAGTGTCAAGAGGTGTTAGCCTTTGTTTTTCTCCTGTTAAATGTTGCTTCTGCTGCCCCTCTGTGGCACAGACCACGGCCCCAACCATCCTGGGAAGAGCCCAGCTGGAGCCTGTTGTGAGTGAGTGAAAGTTGCTTAGTCATGTCTGACTCTTTGCGACCCCATGGACTATATAGTCCACGGAATTCTCCGGGCCAGAATACTGGAGTGGGTAGCGTTTCCCTTCCCAACCCAGAGATCAAATCCAGGTCCCTTCCGAACCCAGGGATCAAACCCAGGTCTCTGGCATTGCGGGCGGATTCTCTACCAGCTGAGCCACAAGGGAAGCTCGGAACCTGTTGGGAGCAGTGCAAACCAGAGTAAGGAGGATGGGGGCTTGGGTTTCGCTCCTTCTCCGTTCAAACAGGGAAACACTGTAAGGATACCTCTGGCCACTGGAGGGCAGCATCCGTCTAGCTAATTTAAGCAACCACTTTCTCAAAAGGCAGCTTTCTGGTGGTAGTGAGGGAAGATGGTGGACCCCGGGTTAGATGCCTCACCCGAAGCTTTCACTTAAATTATCCTCCTTTAGTCAGCCCTTAGATGTGTCCTAAAAAGTGAAGAGAGGTTTTGCGAAAGAACCCTGTTTTCCCATTGCCTTGGATCTGCGTGAGAATTTTGATCCTAAACCTGGGGTCTCTCACAGGTGCCCAGTGACAGTCTTCTGAGTGTCCACCTGCCTGACCACCAGGACTCTGCACTCCACCCACAGGCACACAGATAGCTCCCTATTTCCCAAGCCTCAGCTGCTGCACGTGAAGAAGCACAGAGACTCTTGGTATTCCCTTCCCAAGGTGGCAGCGGGGTACCTTCTGCAACCAGTGGGTCGGAGTGTTCCAGTGTGGTGTGAGGACCAGGCGTGGGGCCCCTGGCCACTCATCTCAAGGGTCTCAGAAGTCACTCTCCAAAGCATGTCCTCAAGAAAGGTCCGGGTCTCACTTTGGATTACCCCCAAAGCGAGCTCTAGATGATGGTGTGCTATGGACTGGCCAGACTGAAGTGGGAGAGCCTGTTTGAGAACGAAGTCCATCCAGAGAAAGCAGGTCCTGATGGCAGCTTGCAAGCCCCTGCCGCAGGCATCGCTTCTGGACGCTTCAGTTGTCCAGGCCAGTTAATCCCCCTCTGGCCTTATGTGCTTGAACTGGGTTTTGTGGTTCTTGCCCTAGAAGGCTCCCAGTCAAATATACAACCTACTGAGCAGATGGTGTTAGTGGTAAAGAACCCACCTGCCAATGCAGGAGATGTAAGGGATGCCGGTTTGATCCCTGGGTCAGGAAGATCCCTTGAAGGAGGGCCTGGCAACCCACTCCAGTATTCTTGCTTGGAGAATCCCCATGGTCAGAGGCGCCTGGTGGGCTATAGAGTCCATGGGGTCTCCACGAGTCAGACATGACTGAAGCGACCTAGCACGCAAGAGCAGCCCCCTCACATGACACGGGGTTGAGTGCGTGCATGAGATGCCACATCTAATCTTCTCAAGCTGACTGTGTGAAGCCAAAATATCCTTTCCTCTCTTTCTTTCCCATCCCGCACCTCCTCCCACCCACGTGGGCTCCAAGCTTGACTGGACGGTAGACTCAGCACTGGGCTGAGTCAAAGACGCGAGTTCTCACTCAAGCTCCACCTCAACTACCCCTGAGACCCTAGCAATGCAGCCAGTGCCCCCAGGCCTTGATTCCCTCCTCTGTCAAATGAAAGGTTTTCCAACACTAACATTCTATGAATATTTTCCTCCAACCCATATTGAGCTAGTCACTGAGGCCCATTTAAGTTCCCTTAGACTCCTCACCCACCCCTTCCGCATTCCATTACCTTTGTAAGGAGAAGGAATGCCTTCTCCCTTTCTTCCTCAAACCGCTGCTTTCACCATGGTGTCTAAATTTAGGACAAAAAAGAAATTTTGCAATGAGGAGAGCCTGAGAGATACCTTCCCCCTGAAAGTTTTGGAGCGACAAGGGGACATCTCCACTAATTCTGATCCTCAGAATAAGTCCCAAATGATCCTCTGCCTGGGGGTTTCCTCAGACAACCTAGAGTCCTTGGTTGTGTCTTGCCCATCCCACTACCTCCATATACAGTGTGTTGGTTAGGACTTTCGCTGCAGATGTCCAAAGCCCATCTGAGCTAACTTGCATTAGCAAAGGAAAATGTGTCACTACAGACAAGGATCCAGTTCATTTCACTCCTAGGCTTGGGGTTGGGTCTCTCCTCTGCGGAGACAAGGCTTTATTTTGTCTTGTTAAAGACCAGCTTTTCAGGCTTCTCCTACAATTGGCAGATGTGAGCACAAGCAACTTCTGAGTTTCCAAGTCATTAGTCCCACCCAAGATCAGATCAGCCCTTTGAAGCTGCTTCACTACTCTGTTCACTCACACTAAGCTAAGGAGCTTCTTGGTCTTTTTTTCAGGCTATCTCCCACATCTTGTGTTTTTTATTAGACCCACTTTCAGGGGTTTTACGTGCATCCTCATAAAACATAATCTTAGAAGATGACTCTCATTGCCCATTGAGATCTTTTGTGATCCTAATTCTCTTGTTTACCTTATAGGCGTCATCACACCTGCGGGTTTGATGAGTTCGAGTCAGTAGGACCTGAACAAGACCAGACCAAGAACCAGTCTTACAGCCTACAGCGACCTCCCAGAAGTCATCAGATTCATGAGCCAGACACTCTGGACACACTTTGTTTACACAGCCACTGAGCCCTGCGGTAGCACTCTCCCACCAAGAACAGAGGAGATGCTGCTTGTCTGAATTTCAGCAAGGACTGAGACATCTCTATATTGCTCTTTCCAGGGAGCCTGGTACCAACCCCCAAAGAAGATGTTAGTCAAGCAGCATCTGCTATTCATGGAACTGGGCTATGCCTAGGGATCACTGTATCTTTTTACAAGTGTTCACAAACCATCTTTCAAATATCTTGCTTTCAGAAGCCAGCTTCCCAGGTATTAAGTGTTTGCAAAATCTCTCCTGCACTTTCTGTTGGATTTCGCTGCAGATGTCCAAAGCCCATCTGAGCTAACTTGCATTAGCAAAGGAAAATGTGTCACTACAGACAAGGATCCAGTTCATTTCACTCCTAGGCTTGGGGTTGGGTCTCTCCTCTGCGGAGACAAGGCTTTATTTTGTCATGTTAAAGACCAGCTTTTCAGGCTTCTCCTACAATTGGCAGATGTGAGCACAAGCAACTTCTGAGTTTCCAAGTCATTAGTCCCACCCAAGATCAGATCAGCCCTTTGAAGCTGCTTCACTACTCTGTTCACTCACACTAAGCTAAGGAGCTTCTTGGTCTTTTTTTCAGGCTATCTCCCACATCTTGTGTTTTTTATTAGACCCACTTTCAGGGGTTTTACGTGCATCCTCATAAAACATAATCTTAGAAGATGACTCTCATTGCCCATTGAGATCTTTTGTGATCCTAATTCTCTTGTTTACCTTATAGGCGTCATCACACCTGCGGGTTTGATGAGTTCGAGTCAGTAGGACCTGAACAAGACCAGACCAAGAACCAGTCCTTACAGCCTACAGCGACCTCCCAGAAGTCATCAGATTCATGAGCCAGACACTCTGGACACACTTTGTTTACACAGCCACTGAGCCCTGCGGTAGCACTCTCCCACCAAGAACAGAGGAGATGCTGCTTGTCTGAATTTCAGCAAGGACTGAGACATCTCTATATTGCTCTTTCCAGGGAGCCTGGTACCAACCCCCAAAGAAGATGTTAGTCAAGCAGCATCTGCTATTCATGGAACTGGGCTATGCCTAGGGATCACTGTATCTTTTTACAAGTGTTCACAAACCATCTTTCAAATATCTTGCTTTCAGAAGCCAGCTTCCCAGGTATTAAGTGTTTGCAAAATCTCTCCTGCACTTTCTGTTGGAAAAGTAGGACTCATGAAGATGCCTAAGAAAAATATAATTAAATGGAGAGGAAAATGGCAACCCACTCCAGTATTCCTGCCTGGGAAATCCCATAGGCAGAGGAGTCTAGCAGGCTATAGTCCATGGGGTCACAAACAGTTAGACACAGCTTAGTGACTAAACAAAAACAAAGATATCTATTTACATATTTATCCTTATATATAAATTTCTAAGGCCTATGTATGTGTGTGTGTGTATATATATATATCCATTATCCCTTTTTTTGTTTGTTTTACAATTTAAAAAATCTGAGAGCAAACATGTTTTCTTATGATCCATTTGGTTACCAAATCTGAGATGACCTGAATTTATTTGCTGGTGAAATAAAGACTGTTTATCACCCCCCCCAAATATATGTAATTAGAAATGGAAGATGCTAAAGAGGGGTAATAAGAAAGCAAATGTCAATCAGTGATAAGAATGGATGTTTTACATTGCCTGTGATCTCTTAGCTTGCCAAATTAGAGAATAGGTTTAGGATGAACCTTTGTGAGACATCTCTATATTGCTCTTTCTGGAGAGCATGGTACCAACCCAAATGAATCTTTGAACCCCTGGTACCAATCTCCAGTGAATCTTTCTTTTGTTGTCTCATCAAAAATAGAATCTAGAAAGTTTGGGGGAGTTGACAGGTAATCTGTTTTGTGGGCCATATTTCATTGGATCTAAAATACAATCAGATTAATAAGATGCTCCTGTATTTTATAAACATCAAGAAAGAAAACATGTAGCCAAGTAAACTATAACACAATGCTTTATCATTCTTACTTTTATTATAAACTTATTTATGTTTAATATGTGTAGTTACTGATGGCCTTCCCTGGTAGCTCAGTGGTACAGAGTCTGCCTGCCGACTCAGTCAGATAGATATCTGAAAGTAACATTACAATGGCCGCCTAAAGAACCCCAAGTTCAGTTCAGACTTGTTTTGGTTGGTGATGGTGACACTGGGAAAACTACATTTGTGAAACGTCATCTGATTGGTGAATCTGAGAAGCAAGTAGCTGCCTTGAGTGTTGAGTCCCATCCTCTGTGTTCCATACCAAGAGGATCTACCTATTAAGTTCAGTGTATGGGAGACAGCTGGTCAGGAGAAATTTGATAACCAAGATCGGTGTCTCACTAGAACGTCTGACGTAACATCAGGAGTTACAAGAACACGCCTAACAGGCACAGGGATCTGATACGAGCGTGTGAGAACAATCTGCATCATACTGTGTAGCCACAAAGTAGCTATTAAGGACAGAAAGATGAAGGCAGTCAATTGTCTTCCACCAAAAGGAGAGTCTTCAGTGCTGTGTCATTTCTGCCAAAAGTAACTACAGCTTTGAAAAGCCCTCCCTCTGGCTTGCTAGAAAGCTGATTGGAGGCCCTGACTTGGGGTTTGCCATCACGCCTGCTCTTGCCCGCCAGAGGTGGCCATAGACCCGCTTGGCAGCTCGTCTAGAGGTTGCCCGGACAGCCCCTTTCCTGGATGATGACCCGGACAGCCCCTTTCCTGGATGATGACCCGGACAGCCCCTTTCCTGGATGATGACCCGTGAGAAACCGCAGCTGAGCCCAGCGGAAGCAGCCTAGCTTTCCAGGCAACTGCCCTAGGATGTCAGTGACGCATGTTTGCCTCTTGATTTTATATCTAAGCAGAACATATGCTTACTCTTTGGATGCTGAAGGAGATGGGTGGGCTTCGGGGAGAAAGCGGCAGTTTAAAAAAAGCTCCATTTTTCGGACCTGTGTGCATAGGTGTTTTGGAACACAGTTGGCTCCTCCTTGAGTTTCAGATATAAGACTGCTGAACAGCCACATGACAATACTGAGCGGTGGAGTCTTGTTTGTTACTGCCACTCTCATTTTGTTTAGAATCAGAAAAAAGTTGTACTTCAAATATCTATTTTTTAAAAAAAAGAATTTGCCTGCCAATGCAGGAGATGTGGGTTTCATCTCTGAGTCAGGAAGCTCCCCTGGAGAAGGAAATGACAACCCACTACAGCCTGGGAAACCACATGGACAGAGGAGCCTGGCGGGCTTCAGTCCATGGGGTTGCAGAGTCAGCCACGACTTAGAGACTAAACAACAACAACATAGTTATTGAAAAAGCTTTTAGATCTTTAAACACTTTTATCATCTGTCACTCTTGTGCAGAGGTGAGCAAAACAAATTTGCTAAAATTTCCTCAAATGCGGAGTCTAGCTCCTCTGAATTTCTTGCCAGAATCTTCGAGTGCATTTGCCACACACCATGTTAAGCCATAGCATTTAATAGCACGGCTTTTGATGAGAGAGCTCCACTAGGACCTCCAGATTGTCTTTCTTTATACCCATTCTGCAGGCTTTGATCCTGGTGCTTGATCCTACTAGAAGGTGTCAATGGAAGTCTGAGACAAAACCAGGACTCACTTTCCTACTTCTAAAGAGCAGGGCATGACTGGAGGTCATGACTGCCACCTGCCAACAGTAGCTAGGACACCATTAATTCCAAAGTGAGATCGTTTGTAAGCTGAATCCAAACTCAGAGATAAAATAGGTGATGAACTGAGGTAGGCCTCATAAGGCCACTTTTGGGGTTATCTGCCCCACCCAGCCTGACCAATCCCGCAAGCCTCATCCACAGACTGGTAGGCATCACTGCGTCAGGCCAGGCCAGGCTGGGCCACGCAGGTCCTGCAAACGAGGGACAGGGACTGGTCTCTTAGAGGAAAACACTAGGGCATTTGGGGTTGACCTCTCCCACCATGGAGGTCAAGACCAGAGAAAGCTAGGCCCAAGAGAGGAGTGAAGCCCCCACACGGAGGGGCTGAGATAGACAGAGGGCAGGCTCACTGCTTACCCAGGGCTTCCTAGGGCCTGTGGCAGGTCCAAACCTGAGGCTGGGCTGCCAACTAGGTCCTGGGTGCGGGAGACAGCCTGAAGCCTCATCTCCCCTTCATCTCTAAGCCGGCAAGGTGTCCAAGAACCAGCCAGAGGCCCCAGATCAGCACCTGAGCTGTGCCTGCTCAGGCGGGGACGCCCCCACCTCTCTCGCAGCTTCGAAAGCCTCGATGGCCACAAAGTGGCTCCTAGAGCTTTCGTTTAGCTGAAGGACTCCATCCCACCACGCCTGAGTGTCCCGTAAACTCTGGGCCCTCTCGGCCTCGACGTGGGCTTCCAGCTCCCATATCCAGGCTTCCCCAGCATCAGGGGGTGGATAGGGGCCTCCCCAGCGCCACCCTGCAGGGCAGCGCACGTGGACGAGGCCCTTCGGTGGTTCCGGTGGCAGTGCCGCTGCTGTCACCTCTCTTCTGCCCCCCTAAGTTTGGCCTGGTCTGGGGGCGAGGGAACAGCCTGTGACCTTGGGGGACTCTCATCCATGTGAGGTCACCTACTCCATTAGGGGATAAGCCCACAGCCTTCAGCCCCTCAGCCAGTGCCGCTAACCAGCAACCACCCCCCAACCGCCCCCACTGGGTATAGTCATTCTGGCCCTTTGGAGGTTTCATCTGAAACCTCCGTCTTCCTCCTCTGCAGACTGCCAATTTTAAGGTTAGGGGTTCTGGTCAGCACCTGTGGCAGCCTCCTCGGAGCTGACATTTTGCAAGTTTAGGCCTCTGAAGCTAGGGTGGTTGAGCCAAAGCCTCAAGACTACAACACAAGTCACTGATACCGGGGTGGAGGGAGTCGGGGTGGGGGTAGCCAGCCTTTCCAGAGGCCTGGATGATGAAGCAAGTATTAGCTTCCTATTGCTGCGCTAACAAACTACCACACGTGTAGTGCCTTAAAACACGAATCATCTTCTCAGTTCAGAAACCTAAAATGGGTCAGCAGGGAGGCTTTCCCACCGAGGCTCTAAGTGGGGCTTCCATCTCCTTGCCTGTTCCAGCTTCTAGAAGACAGTACGTTCCTTGGCTCTCGGCCTCATGCCATTCCAACCTCTACCTCCATCACCACATCCCTTTTCATCAAAGCCCACCCAGATAATCCAGAATAATGTCTCCATTAAGGACTTTAACCCAGTTACACCTGCAAAGTCCTGTTTACCAGGTAAAGTAACATAGTCACAGGATCCAAGGGATTAGGACACAGACATCTTGTGAGGACCATTATTCAGTCCATCACAGAGTTTAGTGGTATTTTCCTAATATATATATGTATCACTTGAACCTCTGACCTCAAAAGCCAGCAGTGAGTAGCAAAAGGACTTGAACTCACCTCTTTAGAAATAACTAAACAGATGAAGTATTCATTAATCAAACTCTTGGTACTAATACGTTGGTGGTGTTCAGCAGTTTTGTATGCATCATGACGAGTGGGTTACGGTGACTAAACACATAAAAGAACCCAGCATATAACAGCTTTGTGACTTTTATCTGCAATGTGTAACTGAAATGAGACGTGTAATTTCAATTTTGGAGGTCTAAGAGAATTGTTAGTAAACAGCTTTGAACTGCTCCAGGGAACCTGATTTACTGCATTTATAATATTTCAATTGCTTTGTGCTAAGTGAAACTCTGCAGCTTGGATTTGAATCTGCCTGGATTGAGAGTCTGATGTCTTGAAAAGAGTGATTAAAACTTGCTAATATGTTTAAAATATTTAAGGGGATTTAACAAAGTTTGCAAACGGGGTTGTTCTGGAGGATTAAATCTGTTATGATGTATGAATGATTAAGACACAGAAGTGTTTTTATTTTTATAGAAAAATTATACCATCAATAAAACAAGATGTCCATGATGCACTTAAAAGCTTGAGAAATGAAATTTTAACATTTTACCTCTAACGGACTGAAAATTATAGTCGTTTGCACACATAAAAGCACCCTTGAACGTTGAGAAACTCAAACCCTTGAAGACTGGAATAACTCTATAAACACACCTTGTTCAAATGACTCTTACACATTCTTTTAAAGAATAATCATACCTCTGGAGATTGAGGGGGATTTTGTGGGGCTTTGTTTAATCTTGTGGCTATGACGCACAGCACGCGGGATCTTAGTTCCCTGACCAAGGGTCGAACCTACATCCCCTGCAATGGAAGCTTGAGTCTTAACTACTAGAGCACCAGGGAAGTCCCTGCAAATTGAGGCTTATTAATGCACTTACACCCTGAGTTTAGGAAACTTTTTGGTTTCAAACCACAGTCTTCCCCACCAAGCTGCCATCACAGCAGACCTATCTTGAGCAGTTATGGCTTTCTGCCAGCCAGTGGGAAAAGCTAGTTATGGTTCCCAAAGCAAAAGCCAACCTCTCCCCACGTCCATTCTCCTGAATAGCCTTGCCTCTTTCCCAGGGCAGTGGGTGTTCCAGAAACTCATGGAACTAATTCCTAGACAAATGGGGCTTACACTGGAAAACTGTCATCTCTGGCCCCAGTTCAATAAGTCCCAATTTGTCTTAGTCTTCTTACATGAAGGGAGTTCTATCACGTTAAGAGTTCTCTTTTAAAGAGATCCTTCAAGCGAATCCCTTACAACTTAAAGTAGGACTGACCACAACTAACATTTCTATGCACTAATACTTTGGGAGTTCTATATATTAGAGCATCAACTTTCCAGCAGCACTATTATTCCCTGTTAGTGGATAAGAGAACTGTAGTGTCCAATTTACCCATTTTGGAAAAGGCAGTTCTAGGTTTGAACTCTGGCCATCAGACTCCACAGACTCAACTCCCTGTTATTGCTGCACCAAACTTTTACTCCTTAAGACAGAACTGGAACACAGACCTGCAGCTTCCATTGCTAAATTATGTCTCTAAATCACTGCACTGTTACTGATACCGTTACTGGCAGTCCTTGCTGCCTGTACTGTCAGTAGAAGCCTCCAGGAGGAAAGAGGCAAGGAGGAAAATTCAAAAGAAACATAGATCCCCTGGGGACCTTGTTTAAAGGCAGAGTCTAACAAGAGAATCTGGGGTAGACCTGAGAGCCTGCATTTCCAACAGCCTCCCAGGTGAGGCTGGACAGCTGCTGTCTACAGGAGAGTCTGAAGAGTAGGGGATGAGATGACTTCCTGAGTGTCTCCTGCAGCAAAGAGACAAGGAACCAGGGCATGTAGATGTCACAGAGCTGTTTGATGATGTGAGAAACAAAAGTAGGGTTTATTTTTCAACGCATAGGAGCCTTGTGAGGAAACCACATTCTCCTCTTGAAGACGAAATGGAAGTATGAGGTTGAACGTGCCAAGATCAAAAGCATATGGGGGTGGTACAGGTGCCCCACACCATCCTTGATCCCATGCACTCTTTTGGGAAACAGTAAGCAAGGAGCAAAGAACTGACGTGAGAGTGTTGCTGCTTTAACACAGTGTGTGCCAAATAGGACCAAAGTTGTCCACACTTGGCAGTTCTGTCCTGACCATTTTTAATAGGCAGTATTTGGGGGGCAAAAAATGTGTGCTGATGAAGAGGGTAATCACATACACCCCTGGACTTCAAAAATGAGACAAGCCACATAAATTCTCTTAAGAAAACAGCCATTTCAAAAGATTTTCTTTAATATCATAAAATATTTTCATGGACAAGTGAGCTAGCAAACACACATGCACCAATGTGCCTTTTGACAAGATTTCCCCTACCCTCACCTCCCACTCCCACGTCAAGGTGGACAAGAGATTGGAGAAATGAATACAGCAGATGGTACAGATAGAAAGGAAAAAAAAATCGATAAAAAGGATGGATATAACATTGTGCTTGGTTATTTTCCTATGTCACAACAAAACAAAAGATTTCGGTGCAAATAGTTAATTCTTCCTCTTTTCCATTTAAGTCTGGTGGAGAAAAAAATACTTTTTGTATAATAAAATATGTGGGTTTTTTTTATTTTTTATGTTTTTACTTTTTTTAACGTAACTTTTTTTTCTTTTTTGCAGAAAATAATTTTGTAAACTGTCACTTCACGGGCAGGGAGGCTGGATGCCACATGGGTCCCGGCTCGCCACTGGAGGCAGAGCGTGAAACCAAGCCCGGGCAGGAGAGGGGGGACAGTGGAGGCGCAGGGTGGGGCTCGCACAGCG
>SJYC01036376.1:0-26119 GCA_006408675.1 Madoqua kirkii | reverse complement strand
CTCGCACAGCGACGGGGCGGGGGCGTGGACCGGGCGGGGCGGGTTAGAGGTCACTCTCGCCGTACAGCGCCGTGGAGAAGGACATGTAGTCCAGAGCACCCGGCACGGCGTCGGGGCCGGTGTAGGGGGCCATTCGCGCGATGCAGTACTCAGCTTGGTCAGGCGGCAGCTCTCTGCGCAGCTCGTCCACCGTGATGTAGTTCTGCGGAAACAACGCACTCAGGGCGGCCGCAAAGCCCGGAGGTCGGGAACCTCACTCAGGAGGTGAGGTACCCTGTCCCGCCCCCATTCTAACATGTACATTATACATACCTGTATCAGGCATATATGTAAATAAATTATATGACAAGTTATATGATACAGACACATATGTATAAATGTTATCTATATATATACATGATTCCCTGCTATGTACATATCTACATGTGTGTATATATATTTAAATAACATATATTTCAATCCCCTCATTGTTTTTCACTTCAGTAACTGGTTTAGCCTGTTCCCAAGTAATTCCAAGAGCTAACTGCACCTATAATCTTTTCGTGCATCTCTCTAGCCTGCACCAACCACAGGCTGGAACAATATTAGCAACACCATATTTAGTGAAACAGAGTAGGTCTCCCACACCCAACTCAGCTGGGCTCTGAGGAGATCACATAGTTCTCGTAAATTACAGGAGCCTCCAGTTTGGAGCATCACTGCCGCTGATAGATATTGTAACCTTCCCCCAGCCCATCTGGTTCCCAGGCTGGGATGTCTGCTTTCTCCCTATCTTGGGCTTGCCCATCAAAGTCTCCTTGGAACCTGCATCTTTGGGGAGCTTGTGGCTTCGCAAGTGTTCAGAGGCACACCCTACTTCTGCCAGAGTCTCCTAAAGAACCAGTCTGAAGGAGACAGAGGTTGGCCCTCAAGTCACTTCAAGAGTCAAGAGATCAGGTCCCTTTCTGGGCCTCAGAGACGTCCTCGACCAAATGAGTCCCTTCAAGGAGGCGGTTTCTGAGGGTCCTTCCAGCTCCAAAGTGCTGTGACTCTAACAAGGTCTCCTTGAATGTAAATAAGAGCTTTAGGAACCTCTTTGTTGGTTCAGTCTTTACTTCAGTGTAGACTGAGACAGTTCAGAAACTATTCTCCCTGCTGGCTAAGGAAGGATGGCCTAAGGATTATCCTATGAATTTTACAGGAAGGGACTCTGACCTCTAGACCTCTCTCCCCCCAAATCCCCCAGGATGCTCCTACTTTCCCACTGTCAGGCCTGGCAGTGCAGGGAACTTGGGAGATTTGGAGAACTGAAGCTGACTGCTGCTTAGGATAGACAAATGAGAAACACGCTTCTTTTCTGCTTCCCATCCACATGCCATGGCTTGTGCCCAGAATGATGCAGGGCTGAAGTCTTAAGTTCCAGATTGCCCTTTCGTTACCCACTCACATACTCCATCTCACTGGACTGCCCTCCACCACCAGCCACTTCATCACCAGCATCGCATCATAAGTACGACATGCAATGTCCGTGGCAGGGGACTCCCCTAAGCTAATGCAGTGTCCTAACCTCTTAGCTGATGCCCAGATGTTACAGAAACGGGTAGAGGTGGACAGCCGTGAGGCTCAGCGGAGGAAAAAGGAACAGCAAAGCTGCTCACGACCACCCCTCCAATTCAGCCCAGCTCCGCGTGCGGCCCTGCCACAGCACACCCACCTTATCCCCGGCCAGGATCTTGAAGGAAGCCATGACTTGATCTGCTGTATCTGTATCAGCCGTCTCGCGAGACATAAAGTCGATGAAGGCCTGGAACGTCACCACCCCCAGGCGGTTGGGGTCCACGATGCTCATGATGCGGGCGAACTCTGCCTCTCCCTGGAGGGAAAAGCCAGTCCCAGGCCTGTCAGCCACGGTCTCCTCTCTCTGTGGACCTGAAGCCTCTGGGGCTGAGTGCTTGAGGACATCAGAGGGGCCCTGACCCAACCTGAGTCATCTCGGTTTCCCACCCTCTACAGATTCTTGTGCTCCTCTTGGGACAAAAATGATAATGCTGGTGATAACTACTGTTAACTAGTGTTAGCACTGGCTAACACTCAGTGTATACTATATACCAGGCTCTATTTGAAGTGCTGTGTAAAACTCATTTAACCCTCCTCACAACCATGAAGTAGATATTTATTTTATTATTTTCATCATGTCTCCAGAGGAGAAACCTAAGGCTTAGTGACTTGCCAAAGGTCACACAGCCAGGGGGTAACAGAGCTGAGACATGAACTTGGGCTTTCACCACACTGTACATTCTATGTGTCAGACACGGCACAGCACTCACGTTGAGTTACTTCATTTAACCGTTACAATGGTCTGGCTGCGTTCCCCTCACCTTATCTGGGCCCCCAAGCAAGGGATGAGAGAACTGGGATTTATTCCCAGGTTCCTTGCTTCTAAAGCCCACACCCTTGCTCCTGCGCTGGGCAGCCCGAGGGCTCTGGACTTTGCAAGGTAGGCCAGGAGTTGCCTGGCTGCCCAGCTGAGGCCCCTGCCCTGCTCAGAAGGCCTGCATGAGGGCAAGGCAGCTGAGAAGGTTGAGAAGGAGCTGGGGTAACAAGCAAAGGGGCGGCATGCCTGGCTGAAGCCATCACCAGGACAGAGATGGAACTCTCCAGGCATCACGTGAGATGGAGCTGAACCAACTCCCACCCAGAGTGCCCACCACAGTCCTGCACCGCAGCCTTGGGGTCAACTCCACCATCCACGATGGGAGCAAACAAACAAAAAGCCCACTATGATTGTAAATATCAAAAGAGAAACCAGCAGAGAGAGGCAAGAGGGCCAGGTCTCCTGGACACACACAGGCCCCACACCTAGGGCCCAGCCTTTCAGAACACCATCTTCCCCATGGACCAGAATCTTGAGGCCCCTCCAGGGATGGGGCCTCTGAGCCTGAGGGCCTCCAGCCCACCACGGCCAGGACTCTGCCTCTCCAGTCATCTGGCTGGCTGCCCCTCTCCAGGGCAGAGGGTGGGGTTTACATTACCATGTTGTAACCCATGGAGATAAGGCAGGCGCGGAAATCATCTGTGTCCATCATGCCTGTCTTCTTCTGTGGGGCCAGGGGCACCAAGACACAAGGAGGAGAAAGGGCCGGCCAGGGGCCAGGAAGACAGGGCACAGATGGCCAGAGGGGAGGTCGAGGTGTACGGTTTCGGGGGGTGGGGGCGGTCAGGAAGGGGAGAGGAACACAGGAGGAAGAGATGCAAATACACATCCAGGGAAGATATCCACAGGAAGGAGGAAGACAGAGCAGGGAGATGCAAAAATCCGTCCACGGGATGGAGAGCGATGAGGAGAGAAGAAGGTGGGCACCGCACAGGTTCCCATGAAAGATAACCGAAGGCAGAGGTCAGAGGTCGGAGTAGTGGGAGGAGAAGCCCGCCAGGGGCCAGGCGGGGACAGCAGAAGACGAGCCCCACGGCCCACAGGAAAGGGGAGGCAAGGAGATCCAGACAGAGAGAGAGAGAGAAGACAAAAGGAGAAACGCGTTATTTCTCGCCCCGGACGCCACCCCCGAGCGTGCTCCATGCAGGAGGCGAGTACCTGGGGGTCGTTGCCAATATCATAACCCAAGCTGATGAGGCAGGCTTTGAACTCCTCGGGACCCAGCGTGCCGGAGTGATCCTGGGGCCGCCGTGCGCCAGCCAGCGAGCCATGCGGTGCCAGGGAGGTGGAGGCCGTGAGGGGGAAGGGGTGGCCCATGCCCCAGTGGAGGGTAGCGTGTGGGGAGAGACAGGGACGAAGGCATGCGGAGGGGGAAGGTGGAGGGTGGAGGGGCGGGGGGAGGAGGGAAATAAAAGTGCACAAGGTTAGACACACGGGCGTGGTCCAGGGGGGACCCTCTCCCCGGCACACGCAGCTGGCCTGCCCCGGGGGAGCAGGCCAGAGGGAAGCATGGTGAGCCACAGGGGTAAGAAGCTCCCCCAGAGGAGTGCCCAGCCCACCTCTGGCCCCGATGCCCTGAGCAGGGTTTTCCCAGAGGACGCCACCCACCCAGGTGCCTGGAGGGCAGTGAAGCAGGCAGGGGTGGTGGGCAGCACCCAAGCCCATGCTCCCACCCCCTGTGGCCACCACAAAGCCCCAAGGCACTGGGAGGGGCAGCCCACGCAAAACTGGATGAGAATCCAGGAGGACTCCCATAACTCTGACACCTCTACCAGGGGTCCGAAAGGCTACCCCCGGGGGCTGGGGGAGGATGGAGGCTCAGCTCTGTCCCCAGGCACAGGCAGGGGATGGTCCCCATAGCCAGGGACAGCAGGCCCTCCCTCACGGCTATGGCAGCCTTGCCCCCAGGGGGTGACTCTTCATGGTAGGAGAGCAAGAATCAGGGGTCTGAGGGCTTCTCTTCACCCACAACACGAGCACTCTCTCCAGGAAAGCAGGGATGCTCATGGGACACCTGGACCGCTTCTAAGGCCAGCCTGGGGTGGTGGAGAGTCAGAGCAGGCTGACTGCAGTTTCTCCCTCCCCTCCTCCTCCTCACTTGCCCAGGAAGTGGGCCCATGCCCTGGGCAGTGCCCTCCAGGGCCCTGGGGCCGGGGCTGCCCTCAGCGAGTGCAGGGGTGGAGCTCACCCGGTCAAAGTGGTTGAAGGAGGCCCGGAACTCATTCATCTGCTCCTGGCTGATGCCCTTGGCATCCCTGGTCAGGATCTGGTTTTCCACCTCATTGATGGTCCTGGCGATGGTGGTTAGGAGTTGCTCCCAGCCCACACGGATGTGCTGCAGGCAGGCAAGGCCCGTCAGCAAAGTGGTCCCAGGCCTGGGCCTGGGTCACCCCTCCTTACTCCCTCCCCTGACCATCAAAATGGCCAGTACAATCAAACCAGACCTTCTGCCTGGAATAACAGAGTCACCAGGCACTGGGGAACCAGGACAAGGACAGCAAGCCAGACAGAGGACCCAGATGATGAAGAAGGGAAGCACAGAGGGTGATGGTTTCTGCCCGGAACAGCAGAGACCAAATGACCAGCGCGGTCAGGTTAGGAAAAAGGGCAAAGTTGACAGTGGGGAAGATCAAAGGACAAAAAAGTGGGTAATTCCCTGAACATCCAACTCTATAACCTCACACCCATGCCTTCATGGTCAAAACAAGTAGGTCATTTAAAAAGCAGAGGCCAAACCAGTGTCTGGTAACCACCAGTCTCAGAATCATCAGGTACTGGTTAAAAAATTTAGATACCCGAGTCCCATTCCAGACCTAGTGAATCAAATTCTGGGACGGCGCCTGGAAATCTGCATTCTCAGCAAGCTCCTCGGGAAATTCAAAAGGTACTGAAGACCAAAGACGCAGAGCTCCAGGAGGGAGGAGAAGCGAGGATCCTCTCACTTAAAAGCTAGGGTTTATCCTACTATACGACCAGTCTTCTTGGAATGATGGGTGACCCCCCACCACTTGCCCAGTCAAGGGAAGCAGAAGGCGGATCTGGGGCTCCCTCTCCAGGAAAGCAAGGCTAGTGGTGCCCACCTCCATGGTGTAGTTGGTGTGCTTGTTGTCGAAGATGAGCGCCTCCTGGATGAGCTGGTGGTCGCCCTCCAGCTGGTCGATCTTGGGCTTGTAGTTGACGATGCTCTTCTCATATTGCCGCAGGTGGTTGAGCTGGTCCTCCAGGGTCCCGTGCATCTCAATGGAGATCCTTCCAATCTCCTGCTCACCCGGAAAGGAGGCCCTTGTGAGACCTATGCATTCTGGGCACCCAGGGTGGAGACTGGGGCCCCCAGGTCACTGACCAACCCTTCTGGTGATTCTTGGCAAGGAAATAGCATCATAAAGGAATCTGACCAGAACTATTATCACCAGATGAATACCTCCCATCTCCTGGGTACCCCTCAGCCTCAGGAAGGGGATGCAAGGTCAGCTGCTAACTTAAAGGCTCACTCCTCTACCTGCCATTGAAACTCCCATCCCAGGCCTGTTCCCAACTCCCATCCATCTCAGGGAAGTTCTCCACGAGCTGGGTTCCTCACAGCCTCAGGGCCCCTGGCTCACCTTCTCATTGAACATGCTTCTGCTGTTCTGTTCCTCGGAGGCCTGCCTCGCCCACCTCAATCCCACCCGTCTCCATGGTCCAGGCCTAATCCCATCTCTGTCTTTCATCCATATAAACACACCTTGCTTGTGAAAGCACTTTCTGGGAACTCAGTTCAACTTAGAAAGCACTTCTGGAGCACCTACTATGCATAGTGTGCTAAGCAGGTGGAGCTGGGGTCCAGGAAAGCACCCAGGAACTCGACATGGCCTCTGCCCTCAAGGAATTCAGAGGGACACCACGCTCTGACCCAAGCAGTCCCTTCCTTATCTACATCACCCTGATACCCGGTCCAACAATACAGCAAAGAATTTCACGCTTGCCTAAAGCACAGTTCTCTCTCTGGGGAGATCACCTCCTTCTGGCCAAGCTCATGACTCAGGAGGAAGGGAGACCAGCTCAACTACATATGCCACAGGGCAAGCCTAATCAGTCACTAGGCACTGATCCTTCCATGGGACTGTCTCATGTGGTGTCCCTGTGTGGGCACGGGCCCCACACCCTCCATGGGGCAGCAGGCCAGCTGTGGGTTCAGGACCCACAGTGCCCACAGCTCTCATCCAGGAGGAGACAGGGTATGCCTGACTGTCTGGGATGGCGCGAGGAAGGGTGGGAGCCCCTGCCCTTCCTTCCATGCTGGGACCCACCTCCATCTTGGTCTGGATCCAGGGCCCGATGACGTTGGCCTGGGCCCCAAACTGCTTGCGTAGCCTCTCATTGTGCTGCTGGCGGGCATGCTCTTCCGTCAGGGCCTGGTCCCTCCGTGGCACCAGCTGCCGCACCTGGGGCAGGAACGGTCAGGGGACATTGGGAGGGGCCGGCCATCTGCCTCCACGTCAGAGGAAATGGAGGAGCCATGAAGGGGAGAGGCCAGGCAGTAACAGGAGTGAACACATGGACCTGTTCTAGAAATTCATTCATTTGCTTGACGGTACTTACTGCACAACACTGAAATCAATGAAAATCAACAATACAGACAGACAAAAATCCCTGCCTTCTGAAACTTACAATGGCTCTGCCAGCGCCCCACCCAGCCCTTGGACTCACATGGTCCCATTTGCCATTGATCTCCTGAGGCGTGATGGTTGTGTAGGGGTTGGTGCCTGCCATGTTGACGTGGTAGGTCTGGACAATCTTGGACACCTCATTGTGGATTCCCAGGATAGCCAGGCGCTCCTTGTCGGCATCGGGGAGGGTAGCCTTGAACTGCTCATGGGCTGTGGTCAGTCCCTGGAGAGAGACGGGTGTGCAGAAGCAGCACAGTGACTGGGAGGGACCGGTGCCTCCCATGGGCAAGAAAAGCCAAGGGAGACCTGCAGGTCCTAGGGCAGAAGTGGGTGAAGGGGCCACCAGAGGCCAACAGCTGGGCGGCCTGGAGGCATCAACCCAGGACTCTTTCAGCTGAGAACCAGGATGGCTGGGCTGGCCACAGGAAGGTGGCACAGCTTCATGCTCAGGCCTGGTGAATCCAGCAGCAATCTCCCTGGGGTGCTCACCACCCCATAGTTAGGTTGGGGACAAGGGGTGCCCTGGGTCTGCTCAAGGGACCTCTCCCAACACACTTTCTCATTGTTCTGCAAAACCTTTTTCATCTAACACTCTGCAGCTATACAAAAGAATGGCTTATTGCAGTGAAATGAGCTCCAAGATAATTATGAGGTTAGAAATAAAGGTTCAGGATACAGTATATAATAGAAGCTACTTTTTACATAAAAAGTGGGGGAAGAACATATTAATAAACAAATGTGCTCGCCTATGCAGAGACCATGTCTTGCTCTCCTCTGGGGAGGGGCACTGGGGGCTGAGGGACAAAGGCTAGGAGGGAAACTCATTGCACAGTCTCTTTAGCTTGTAGATTTGATACCATATGCATATATTACAGAATCAAAATAAATAAAACACAAAGCTTTCAAATCTAGAACATCCTTGGGGAGGCTACCCTGAGCTCTCTCCCTACAAGGGCAGTGTGTGGGCTGTGCAAAGCTAGCTCCATGGACGAGGGGGTCAGCAGCACACCATGGACGGGGGTCAGCAGCACACCTGGATTTCCTCAATGGTGTGCACGATGAAGGTGTCCTGCAGGTCCTCCATGGCCCCCTCCATCCAGTTGTTGAAGGGTGCGGCCCGCTTAGCGTACTCCAAGTATAGTTGGTCAATGGTCTCCAGCAGTTTCTCCGTGCGCTGGGAGTGCCAAATGGCATGGGGATGGGAAGGTGCTTAGTAACATCATGTCCAGAATCACCAAACCCCCACAAACCCAGTGGACTTCAAGATCCTTCTGGCTAGCCCAGAGAGTTTCAGGTCTGGAAGGACTAGATAACTCAGAACAGACTCTCCAGAGTGCTAGTTCTTAATACAGGGTGTATGGACCACCCCACACTAGAGTCACCCGCCTAGCCCCCAGAGAGTCCAGTTTGGAGAACAGGAAGGCTCTCAAACAGCTGGGGCTCTTGGTCCAAGTACACTAAGTCAAGAGGAGGAGAAAATATGATCAGGGCATTTCCATCAGGGCAAAGGTCAAGTCCAGTGCCAATGAGAGCTTTCCATGGTCAGACCAGGCCTGGGGAAGGTCTGAGGAACCCAGCAGAGCCTCTTAGCCCAAAGCAAAGGGAGTCGCGAAGCAGAAAGGCCACACAGGGCTGCTGGAGGCAGGTCTCTATCTCCTCAGGGGCTCTCACCTCCAGAGCTTCCCTTCGCTTCTGGGTTAGGGCCCCTAGATTGTCCCACTGGTCACAGATCTTTTGGCACCGGGCGTTGACACTGGGCGAGTCGTAATAGTCCAGCTCACTGCGGGGAGGAGAGAGGAGGAGTCAGGTGGCCCAGGTTACCTCTGTGGCCTGCTCTCCTTTCCCTGGGGCGGGGGGGAAGGCACTCATGACTCAGGAAGGCCAGGTGTGCCCGCTTCTTCAAAACCTTCCAGGACCCCTACTCCCACCCTCAACCTCTGGGCTTTCAGGAGACTACTGGGAGAATAGTTCTCCTCCACAAGGGACCCTGCCGCAGCCTCGCCTAGAAGCCACACCAGCCTTGACTGCAATGCCCAGTGACCGGAAGCCACTAAGACCAGGCAAGATCTCAGAGCCATACTCGGTCACCCTCTGGTCCCATACTGGCTGTAGGGAAGGACCGAAGGCCTGTGACAGACGGTCGCAGGCTATTCCCCACCTGCGAGGACGTTCTTCGTCTTCTGGATTGAAGATCTTCTTGCCCCAGGACCCGGCTCACCTTTCAGGCCATAGCCCACCTCCCACAGCGCCACAGTGCCCGCCGGGCTTACTTGAGCTCCTGGGCAATGGCAGCAATCTGCTCCACGCGGTCCTGGTGGGCGGCCAGGTCACTCTCGAAGGCCTCGTGCTTCTTGAGCAGGGCCTTGATCTCCGAGAGGGTAGCCGTCTCGTAATCCTTCTGCCGCAGCATGGCCTCTTTGCCTGGGGGTCATAGGTCAGGCACAAGGCTGAGCAGGAGCCAGGAGGCCCACCTTCTTGATCTCAACCACCCCCACCTCAGGGCCCGGGAGCTCCACTTCGGGTATATCCCAAGGAGATAGATGTGCCCCATATGATGATCAATTATCTGCAGTTGAAGAAAATAGATATGCAGCTGGAACATGTGCGATGGGGCAGAGGGCAGGAAAGTCACTCCTTTTCATGGAGCGTGCCAGGGCCACCAGGAGTGGTGATGTACAGACGATGCAGGCTAAGTGGACAGTCAGGGTATAACATGAACTTTATAAACAGCAGGAAACAGTGATCTATACCTGAGGTATAACCTGGGGAAAACAAGTTCCTCAGGGTACCCCATCTTTAGAGTTCTCTCCCTTACAGTTGCTGGCCCCCAGCAGCCCTGCAGGGACCCTGCCCCTCAATTACATCCAGCACAGGCAGCCTGTCCAGGGCACTCTGCACATAAGCCATCAGCAGCCAGCATCTTCTCCAAGTATCAGGGGCGCTGCCTCTCTTTTAAGGGGTGAGGCAAGGCTTGCATTTCTTGGATCTTTGTTTCTAAAGGGAAGAGGATGAGAATCGAGCTCTCGGATCGCTGTTAGATGACGGTCCCCAGATGCTCTGTGAAGCGGCTGCTGAGGATAGACTGACCTGGCCTTGCCTGCAGGCCCACCTTCGGGGTTTGCCCCATCAGGGAGGCTCAGCAGCTCTCAGGAAATGAGGGCTGGGCCAAAGGTGATGGCTTCTTTCCTTCTCTCTACTCCTTTTTGTAAGAATATTAATCTGATGAGTTTAGTGGGGAAAAAAATCACAGATGATCTTCTCCTTTTCAGTCTCACCTTCTATGGATGTTGTGTTAAAACCACTGGGTGTATATAAATTACATGTCCTGCTTTTAAAATACTCAGCAGTACATCACCAGTTTCTACACTGCCACCACGGCCATCACACGAGTCGCTCCGATGGCCCCGTAACATTCTGTTGAGCGGCTGAACCCCCAGTGGCGTAACCACACACCGCACTACCGTGGAGCATGTGGGCCCCTCAGCTGGCAGTACTGTAGATGGACTCGTCGCAAACATCCCAGACACGTGATTTCAGCCACGTTTAGGGGTTTTAGACAGCCTCGAATCCGCACAAACTCCACCATCCCCCTTCTCCTCCATCCATCCATGCCTGGATGGATAGCTCATACAGACATAGTGGAAGGAGCGGCAGCGACCTCATATTATCGTGTATGAAGCCCATCAAATCCTTCTGCTGAGTCAAGCACATACCTATCCCCTCCTGCTCCAAGCCCCTCCCTAATGGCCCCAGGGTGTGGCCGTCCCTACTCATCTCTAGCCTAATGTCTGAGGACCACCACAGAGCTGACTGGGGGCATCTCAGGGTACTAGCTCTACCAGCCAATGGGTCTGCTCCAGGGGCTCCAGCTGAAATGACCACAGAGCCCTAGGAGATGGCTAGCCTGGCTCACTCTCCAGCCCCAGCCCAGGTTCTCAGGGAAAGACCATTTTAGCTGTGATCTTCTCTCTTTGAAGAAGATTATCTGCCAACAAGCAGACACCAGACATGCCCGAGTGCTCCAGGTCATAGTGACGGAGACACACAGGCGCTAAGGCCAGAGCTACAGGTTACTACAATGGCAGAGAAGGCAGAGGAGGGAAGACATAAGGGTTCCCACTGACCGAGTGTATCACATGTGTCAGGCACTCAACCACGCATAAAATGCACACCTGCATGAGGAGGTATGCTGAGTTAATAGTGTCCCTCTAAAACTCATGTCAACCCAGAACCTCAGAGTCTGACCTTATTTGGAAATAGGGTCTTTGCCAATATAATTAGCTAAGATGAGGTCATACTAGATTAGCTGTTGTTTAGTCACTAAGATGTGTCTGACTCTTTGCGACCCTGTGGACTGTAGTCCCCCAGGCTCCTCTGTCCATGAGATTTCCCACCAAGAATACTGGGACAGGTTGTCATTTCCTCCTCCAGGGGATCATCTAGACTCAGGGTTTGAACCCCTATCTCTTGCATCTCCTGCATTGGCAGGCAGATTCTTTACTACTGTCCTACCTGGGAAATCCTACTGGATTAGAGTGAGCCCTAAATCCAATGACTGGTATCCTCAGTAAAAAACTGAGAGGCAGATTCAGTCACTGAGACCCAGAGAGAAGCAGCCGGTGATGATGGAGGCAGAGATTAGCGTGATGCTGCTACAAGCCAAGGAACGCCAAGAAGTGCCAGTAAAGCCAGCTGACCCTAGGAAGCAGCAGGGGACGCCTCCCCCAGAGGCTCTAGAGGGGGCCAGTGCTGACGGCGCGTGGATTCAGGACTTCTAGTCTCCTGAACTGTGAGAGCACGTCCTCATGTCATGTAAAACCACCCAGTTTATGGCAACTCGCAGCCCTGAGGAAGTAATACAGGAGGGCACAGCACCACCTGCATGTAACAGACAAGGACACAGACCACTGGTCCAAGATCCACCGCTTCCAGGTGCTAGAGTCAGCATGTGAACCCCAGCCCGACTCAGGGAAGGGAAGTCACTCCAGTGACAAGAGTAATTAATAATTAACACTTATAGAGCACGTAGCATGCCAGGAACTCTTCTCATTGCTTCTGATATTATTATGCCATTTAATCCTCATAAACATATTAAACTGATACTATTATTGTCCCCACTTAGCAGAGCGGAAACTGAAGCAAACAAAATACTAATCAGGGACTCCCTTGATGGTCCAGTGGTTAAGACTCTGCACTTCCAATGCAGAGGAGGCACATTAGATGCCTGGTCAGGGAACCAAGACCCCATGTGCCATGGGGTGTGGCCAGTAAAAAAGGGAGTGGGTGGGTCATGAACTCGCCTAATGTTAAGGGACAAGTAAGAGACAAAACAAATAAAACACAAGAGAGAAAGCAATTATGGCTGGTGGTTTAGAACAAAAGCTAGACCCAAGCTTGGGGTGGGGGGCAGGGGCTAGGCTGGTCTTACCGTCCGTCCAGGCCTCATGGATGGAGGCCTTCTGCCGGAACTTCTCTGCCAGGTGGTCGAGCCGCTCCAGCCTCCGAATCTCATTCAGCAGCCACTCTTCATAGCCCTTCTCCGCCTGCTCCAGGCAGCCCCAGGCGTTGTTGATGTCCTGCAGGGATGGGAGGCACAGGGTCAGCCCACCTGGCCCCAGAACCAAGTCCCCACGGCTCCTCCACACATTCCAGGAGGAGCCTCCTCCCCACCCAGTCCCCCTGGAATGACCTAGGATTCCTAGGCACCAAGACTCCTGGGTAGGGAAGTGGGTCCATGCTGCTATGGGGTGTTAGCAGTGCATCCCAGTGGGGAGAGAGCCCAAGGCTCTCTGGGCGCCAAGACTGGCTTCTGCCAGGATTCTGAGCAACCACCGAGGTCACAGGGCCAGCCAGGGAGACGGGGCAACAAACTGAACAAGGCAGGCAGGGGTGGGAGCCTCCCAGCCTCCTCATGTTTCCAGGTTGAGTCGTGGGCTCTGGGCAATAGCCATCCCGGAGTCACCCAGAGATGGTGACAGGTAATGAGCACAAACCCACAGCGTTCAGACAGGGAGCTGCCCTCGACACTTAGCACAAGGACACCCCCCGGGCAGTGACAGGCTGACCGGACTCGTGTGCCACTGCCCAGGTCCTCACCATGTGCCAGGGGCCACACTGCATCTGCCACAGGAGGGGCACATTAAAGCACAGAGACCACTCCCCCACCTGGCCCCCGCCCATCAAGCAGCAGCTCCAGCCATGTAAAAGCTGCAGACTTGGCCTGGAGTCTGTAAAAGGACCACAGTTTTCCAAACCGCCTGCACAACGTCAGGCCTTTCTCTCCTCCCCCAGGGTCCTCCCTCCGTCCATTGCTGTTTACAAGTTCCTCCCAGCCCCTTCCACGCCTCCCTTATGAGCCTGCAACTCTATGTATGTCAACTCTCCTATGCAAAGTGCAAAAGCTCTATCCTGGTCAATTTTTTATTTTAAAATTTTTGTTTGCATGTTTCTCTGGCTCATATCTCAAGTCCTGGGGAAAGGGTAAACAGGGAGGAATAACAAAAAGTGACAAAGATGAAAAAGAGTTATGACATGGAAAGCTGGTCATGATATAATTAGTTCTTTCTTTTCTTTTTGGTCATGCCGTGTAGCATGGGGGATTTGAGTTCCCCCACCAGGGATTGAGTCTGTGCCCCCTGCAGTGGAAATGTGGACTCCTAACCACCAGGGAAGTCCCTGTAAGTTCTTTTTTCTAAGCAGCTTATTAAATAAAAGATGCTTTCGGATTCCCTTTAAAATCACATTTACAGAGTTTAAAAGAATCTCTTCTCCCCAAAATCTTTTAAGTTGATCCTGGGTAGGAAGATTATGAAGAATTTCTATTTTCTATATTTTACTTACGTACATATTTGAAAATGTCCTACCAAAAAAAAATCTATTAAGGTATTTTTAAAAAAAAGCTTTTAAGTGCTAAAAAAGATTCCATGGAAGTGAAAATTATCCTTTCAGCTCCTGAATTATGCCCTGTTTGGGTCAACATGTCAAGTGGGATTTTGTTGGCAGAGATGACTCTTTGAGGGGTGGGGAGGAAAGTGCTGGGGCTGATCCAAGCAGATGTGCAGGCATCTGGAAAGGGCAAGTATGACCCGGGGTGGTGAGGAGAAAGGGGGCTCTCTCTCTGGGGCGAAGAGGAGCCCCACCTGGCCGAGTGTGGGCTGGAGTCCGGGTGGTCACCTGGGAGAAACCGATCCCTGGAGCAGTGTGGGCAGGTGATGAGCACACGCCCCGCCCCCGCCCCGCCCACAGTGCGTCGTTTGCCAGCGCCTGGGAGCGGCTCCGGGTTGGGGAAGTCCGGGTGCTCACCGAGACCATCCTGCCCTCGGAGGGCATGAAGGCGGGCCGGTTGCTGAGGCGCAGCTTGGTCTGCAGCGTGTTGAAGTTGATCTCCAGCTGGCACTTCTCCTGCACCTTGGGCGGCTTGTGCAGGCGCCGGTAGTCCCGGAAGTCCTCCAGCTTCTGCTGCATGGCGTGCATGGTATTCTCGGGGGCCCGGTTCTCCAGCCATGGGATGGTGCGGCGGATCCACTCCAGCAGCTGTGGAGGGAGCAGGGGAGGACGCTGGGAGGGGGGCCCGGGGAGGGGGCCGCACCTCTCCCGAGGGCACACTCTTTCCCAACCATCACCCCAGGCCGTTCCCAGGCCACAGGGCCAGGCTCCCTCTGAGAATCAAAGGCTCCATGAGGCCTGGCCACTAGGATATATCAACTCTCAGCCAGCATCACTCCACCTCCCTGCTCCGCAAGGGGAAGCCTAGGGGCAAGATGGCTCAGCTCAGCCGGAGACCCGAGCTCTATTCTTAGTCTACTACCTGCCAGGGCCTCAATTTCCCCATCTTACCATGGAGGGGTGAATGGTTGCTGGTCAGAGCCTCTGCCATCTGACCTTCAAGGATTCTAGAATGTGGGTCCCTGACTCAAAAGAGAAAAGGTTGCAGAGGACAGCCTGAATTTTGTTTTTTCAATGAGCTGATGGGGATGGAGGAGTGGAAACCTGTGATCTCCTGCAACTGGATCACAACTGGCCCAGACTAACTCATCTGAATAATGATGACGAGCTAAGTCATCACGGGATTAAGTGCTGTGACCCTCCCCGCTGGTGGCGGAGGACATAACCAAAGCACTGTGAGCTTCTGTGACTTGCCAAGGTGACCGATGTAGGGCAGGGATTAAATCCAGGCACTGGGACCCCAGAACCTGGGCTCTTACTATGCTGGGGGACAGCAAGTCCACCAAGAGGCCGGGTTAAGCTGTTTAGGGGCTGAATTAAGGAAGAAGCAAATGGTGCTCTAACCCAAATGCAGTCTATGGCAGAACAGCAAACCCATCCTGCCCCTCCTGTCCCCTGGGTGGGCCCAGCCGCTAAGCTAGCCTGAGCCAGCCTGATTTATCCCTGGTTCACATCTCCTCAGAACTGCACACTCCAAATTAAGTTCAAATGAAACTCCCAGAGTAACAGTACACTGGGCCCAAAAGGCCTCTGAGGTCTCTTGGCACAGCTTTCATTTGTCAAGTGAAATGGGAGCAGGGGAGGACGCTGGGAGGGGGGCCCGGGGAGGGGGCCGCACCTCTCCCGAGGGCACACTCTTTCCCAACCATCACCCCAGGCCGTTCCCAGGCCACAGGGCCAGGCTCCCTCTGAGAATCAAAGGCTCCATGAGGCCTGGCCACTAGGATATATCAACTCTCAGCCAGCATCACTCCACCTCCCTGCTCCGCAAGGGGAAGCCTAGGGGCAAGATGGCTCAGCTCAGCCGGAGACCCGAGCTCTATTCTTAGTCTACTACCTGCCAGGGCCTCAATTTCCCCATCTTACCATGGAGGGGTGAATGGTTGCTGGTCAGAGCCTCTGCCATCTGACCTTCAAGGATTCTAGAATGTGGGTCCCTGACTCAAAAGAGAAAAGGTTGCAGAGGACAGCCTGAATTTTGTTTTTTCAATGAGCTGATGGGGATGGAGGAGTGGAAACCTGTGATCTCCTGCAACTGGATCACAACTGGCCCAGACTAACTCATCTGAATAATGATGACGAGCTAAGTCATCACGGGATTAAGTGCTGTGACCCTCCCCGCTGGTGGTGGAGGACATAACCAAAGCACTGTGAGCTTCTGTGACTTGCCAAGGTGACCGATGTAGGGCAGGGATTAAATCCAGGCACTGGGACCCCAGAACCTGGGCTCTTACTATGCTGGGGGACAGCAAGTCCACCAAGAGGCCGGGTTAAGCTGTTTAGGGGCTGAATTAAGGAAGAAGCAAATGGTGCTCTAACCCAAATGCAGTCTATGGCAGAACAGCAAACCCATCCTGCCCCTCCTGTCCCCTGGGTGGGCCCAGCCGCTAAGCTAGCCTGAGCCAGCCTGATTTACCCTGGTTCACATCTCCTCAGAACTGCACACTCCAAATTAAGTTCAAATGAAACTCCCAGAGTAACAGTACACTGGGCCCAAAAGGCCTCTGAGGTCTCTTGGCACAGCTTTCATTTGTCAAGTGAAACAAAATCAAGAGCAGAGAGGTGATAGAAAAAGCATTGAACTCAGCTCTTCAAAGTCCCGACTGGCCCCTGACCACCCCCCACCCCCAATCTCTGGGGGAGCCCAAGCTGCCCTCCTGGGACTGTGTCCAGAGATGGTTTTGGAGGAATGGATGGGTTCTGGGGGCTCCCTGGTCTCTCAGGACAGGGTGGCAAGGCCTTGCCAGGGCCAGACCAGGAGAACCCAGGGGTACCCACATCGCTGGCCAGCTTCTCGTAGTCCTCCATGAGCTGCTCGTTCTCCTGATTGACGGCCAGCACCTTGCAGATGCGATTCGCTGCTGTCTCAGCCTGACAAGACAGAGAGGGTGGTGGTCAGCCTCACAACAGCGGGAGCGCCTGGCACACGCCTGCGCCGATAAGGTCTCCTCCCACCCCTACAGCATCACATGGCTGGATGGCAGCTCCCAGCGCTTTGAATTCACAGGCTCCTCATCATCCTCTTTACCAGCCCAGGCTGAGTCCCACAGAGCAAGTGAGCACAGACAAAGACCTAAGTGGCTAAACCAGGGGGCCCTGGAGAAGAAACTGAAAGTTTGAGACCCAACATGTATGTTGGGAAGAAACTAAGTCAATGGTTGATATAATTTTAAATCTGGGAGTCCTAGAATAAGATGGTGAGACGGACTGGGGCCTCTCAGGATCCGTACAGACTCTCTCAAGGCTCCTGGCCCAAAGAACTTTAGAGAAGATGCAGGAATTAAGGATCAACCCAGCATAGACAGGATGCCCAGAAAGCCACCCTGGGCACCTCTGGGGAAGGTAAACACACAAGTGCTGGGCCAGCAGACACCCCAGGCGGGGCAGGTGGCAAGAAGAATGAAAGAAGACTGAATGACAATCAGATGCAAAGGCCCGAAACCCAGGGGACACGGCTTTTCTGGCCCAGAGGGCCCTCCGCACCTGACGCCAGCAGGGACTTTGCTCAGGTGATCTCTAAATACAATTCCCGTTCACAGTCCTAACCCAGCTCCAAGGAGAGGGGAACGCGAAGCCATTTGGGGTCCTGGGATAGGAAGGAAGATGGCCTGAGCGTGGCGGCAGGCAATCATGATGAGTAGATACACATCCTAGGGCCCAGGTGAAGGGTGACCCTGCAGATGGCAAAGGCTGAAGAGGGAGAAAGATGGGACCTTGAGCCCAGTTGATGAACAATGGGTTTCAGACTGTGGAAAGATAAACTGAGTTTAGGCATCAGGAAGAGGTTCCTGAGAATGAGGGTGCTTTCATTTGGGAAGGAATGACTGAGAAGATGTAAATTTTTTTTTTCCCCTTATGGAATTCTTCAAATAGGACACACGCCCACCAGATCATGTGATGCATAGGTGACTGTGCCGGGAGGTATGTGCACGAGGGCAGGATGAGATCACCATAAAGGACCTTTCAAGCTCAAAGTGAAGACACTGACCCTCCACGGCAGGGTGTCAGGGTGGGTGGGCCTCCAACAGGGTAGCTTTGACTTGACTGGGGAGCAAGGAGCTGGGAGTCCCAGGTCTCAAGAAACGGAGACAAGCCATCACACCCTTAGACCCTCACCCCTGGCCCCACCACCTAACTCTGTCCTGGAGATGCTAAAGCCACTTCTCAACAGGACAATCAGGAACCCCCAACTGATCATCCTTCCTCTTTAGAACCAACAGGCAACCGTGGGGAAGCCCAAGAGGTGACAAGGAGGGAAATGCCTCCCTAGACCTGTCTCAGAAGATGTGAGGCCACAGAACAAGTAGGGTCCTTGGCACTGGCTGACGTACCCTATGAATCTGCCCAAAGTCACAAGAGCTGTTTCCTAAAGGCTGGGGAGGGGGGCCCCAGGAGAGGCCCGTGCTCTCCCGTGTGCTGACATGTATGTAAGAACATGGGGCAGCTGCAAAGTCCCTGGCCAAAGTGCTGACCCAGCGGGTAAGAATCGCAGGCAAGAGTCAACATCGCTGCGACGGTTAATGGATCAAGCCCGCCTTTACCTTGTTATCCTCTGATTCACCTTGAGATCCTGAGCTTGGAAGACATAAGCTTTGATTTGTGGGCCAATTTGCAGACTTGATGGACTGAATGAGGCCTGCATGCTCATGGGATTCTGGAAGACGTGCCTCCTGGGCCTCAAGAGCCTCACCCGCCTCTCAGAGCCGGCTGACTGATCCAGGGTCAAAGGGGACTCCTCTTGGATAAAGTCTGGGGAGTTTCCGGGTGGGCCTTCTGGGGACTTTTTACAAAGATCATCAATGGGCTGAGAAAATATTTTATGAAAACAGGCAGAAGGGTGACTTCCAAGTACCAAAGGAAAAAATTTCTGACCCTTCCATGGAAAGTATTTTTATGTTTTTTTTATGACCCACTATTTCTATTACTAAACAGTGTAATACAAAACAATGTGCTTAGCTTTACATTACTTGTTTCCAAGTTAGAGCTTCCCTGGTGGTTCAGGTAAAGAATCTGCCTGCGGTGCAGGAGGCCTGGGTTCAATCCCTGGGTCAGGAAGAGCCCCTGGAGAAGGGACTGGCTACCCACCCCAGTATTCTTGGGGCTTCCCTGGTGGCTCAGACAGTAAAGAATTCTGCCTGCAATCTTGGAGACCTGGGTTTTTAAGTTACGGATTATTATTCCCAGAGCACTTAGCTACCCCCAAATGAAACCCTTGCTATCCCAGGTCAAACTGAAAGGAAGCAGCCTCAATGCTGGTGACATCAAACAGCCAAATGTGGCCAAATGACACCCCGGGGCTCTGCCACCCACCACCCAGAGTCATGCAAATGCCACGAAGATCTCATCTGCGACACTTAGAGTCAAAAAGTTCCCAAATCTAGCTAGAATTGCCCATTTCCTTCCTCCCGCAGCTTCCTCTGGCTCAGCCTTCCTTCACGTCCCAAGTGAGCTCCCTGCCCTGGTGCTCCCGCCAGCAGCACCCCAGACACCAGTCGCCAACTCTGGCTTCCCCCCTACTCCCTGTTCCACTTGCAGGATGAGACCTAGACCAGTGCTAACCTGCTCTCCCTTTGAGACTGCGTGGTCACACCATGAAGCTACCCACAAACCGTGACCGCCTTCCTCAACCTCCCCGAGCCTTTCATTTGCAGAACCCCCCCCCCCAACTCAACCCTTAAGACGCTCAGGCTCAAGGGTCTCCTACTCAAGACAGCCTCCATGGCGCTTTCCCTCATGGCTCAGTGGTAAAGAATCTGCCTGCCAATGCAGAAGACATGGGTTCCATCCCTGGTGTGGTCAGATCCCACATGGCACAGGGCAACTAAGCCCACGTTCTAGAGCCTGGGAACCACAGCTATTGATCCTTGAGCTGCAGCTACCTAGAGCCCGTGCTCTGCAACAAGAGAAGCCACTGCAATGAGAAGCCCTCACTGCAACTAGAATGTAGCCCCCACTTGCTGAAACTGGCAAAAAGCCTAAGCAGGAATGAAGAGCCAGCACAGCCAAAACTAAGAAAGAAAGTCTCCATGTCCCACAGCCCTGCAACACCCCCCTCCCCTGCTCAGGTCTGAAGCACAGCAGAGATTAGACCGCAGCATCGTGAGTTTTCCCAGATGGACCATGAATCCCCTGAGGGCAGGTACAAGGTTTCTTTGCCTTAGAAGATTCACAACCAACAGATGACAAATGGAAGGATGCAAACAGCATCATCTACTTCTAAGAGCATCCAGAACCCACAGCAGACCCAGCTCACACCCTAAAGGGCTGTTTTCTCAGAAACAGTTCACAGGCCATGAACATTAAAGCAACAAACAAAACAAAATCCGGTTGCTCAGCACACCTTCTAAAGCCCTACAGAGAAGAGGAAGAGAGAGAAGCTGAGAAAGAATCAGAGCCAAAACCAACGCATCGGACAAAAGCTGGCCCGCCTCTGACTAGGAACGTCAATCACACACACACACTTGCATCCACACAGGCACACAAACACATATACACAGGCACGCCACGTGCTCCAGACTCGGCTGCCTTTCTAATTCCACTGCCCAAGGCTTGACAAGAGAAAGACAGTGGAGAGGACGCAGGGCACCAGACATGAGTTTCAGGAGACTCTCCCAGTTTGGCTTCAGACACAAGACAGTCAAGACAGGAAGAGGGTAGGAAAGACTCCTCCTTCCATGGGAGAGAGGGAAGAGTCCCCGCCCACCGGCCTGCTCGGCCCTAAGCAGGTGCCTGAATCCTTCGAAGTGGGCTGGGAGGGGCAATGCCGAGTAAGGTCCCCAACCCAGGACATGAAGGGAACACCACCCACACCCCCAGGCCACACCCCCCAAGCTGATGACGCTGTCCTCAGATATGGACCAAAGTAGCATGAAATGACTGCAACAAGGATGAGTGAGAGGGAAGAGGGCATGGGGAGGAGGGGGTGTGAGATTTGGGAAGGAGAATAGCAGGCTGCTACACACGTGCACACATGCGCACACGCACACACACACGCACGCACGCAGACACCACACAGGCACAAGCTCCCTCCCAAGCATCATCAGCCAGGACACAGGGAAGGCTCCAGAGACAGGGAAGGCCAGTGTTAACAGGCATGAAGCCCAGGACAGAATCCTGCAGGAGAGTTGGAAAGACCACGGCAGGGAGCTCAGCCTAGCTCTGGGCGCGGGCAGGACTCCATGCAGTTCTTGGGGCTGGAGGTCCCCTGAGGCAAGTAGATAGATGGTGCTCACATCCTGTCTAAAAGGTGGGGTGTAAGAGGGGCCAGAATAAGTTGACAAGAAAGAACAGCAGCAGAGGTGGGACAAAGAGAAAGAAGAAGAAGCAAGATGCAGACCAGAGAAGAGGCTGGAAGGGTCTGGGCCTCCTGGGTGGGGGCAGGGACACCCAGAATAGGGAGCCTCCAGGCAGGGCTGTTTCCTGCCAAGCAGCACCCATGAGACCCAGAAGGAAAGTGAAGAAGGTCATGGTGCCCATCGAGGCAGAGGATGGGGTTGCTGCTAGCTCACCTCATGTTTTTTTTTTTTAGGCACCTTTCCCCCCAAGGCATTTCTATTAGAAAACTGTCATACTCATCCTGTTAGAAGACATTTTTAGGGCCATTTCCAGGATTATTTTAGTAAAAAATATTCAAATCTTCATGGTCTATGATGTACACGTGGCATCCTTGTATAGTATGCAACCAACCTGCACCACTGTCCCTGGCAGACATGGCTGGGAAGGATCAGGCAGGACTCTAAGCCCAGGGCCTGGACACCAGGAAGAAGGTGAAAGAATTCTCCCTGCCCTGACTGCTGGGTAATTTTAGAGGGTGGTCTTGCTCAAGCAGAAGGAGGCAGAGAGAGAAGTGACAGGCTCCTCAATATTTACAAGAACAAGCAGAGCCCCAAACTGCACTGCTTGGGATAAGGGCTTTCAACTCAGTCCAGGCAAAGAGCTGAGACTTCTTTCCTGGTTGTGGCACCCTTTATGCCCAGTGTGTGGGGACAGAGATGCCCAAGGCCATGCAGAAGCGGGCCTTCTCTGGCATCTTTAAGTGTCCTGGCCAAAGTTCAGACAGCATCCTGCCCTCCTGCAGGAGGTCAGGGTTGTGTGTGTGTTGGGAGGGGTGCGTCTTTTCTAATCCCTCCTTTCATTCCGGGGCTGCTGCTGGAGTATTCGGAGAGGACGGAAGAGGTGGGCAGAAGGGCGCTGGGAGAGTGGGCGAGGCCGAGGGAGAGCTCACCTTCTGCGCACCGAGAAGGCGTGGCAGTGACATGAAACATTAGGTCACATGGCCTTCCCATCCGGCCTTAGCGTGCCTATACATCTGCACAGAGAAGGAGAAGAGGTTGAGAGGAGGAGGAGGCGGCACAGCACAGAATCAACCCAACAGCCACGGTGGACAGAGAGCACAGAGGACAGACACTGAGGGAACGGACAGAAAGAGAAAATGAGATGCTGGCAGGACAAACGGGACGGGGTGAGAGAGTCCAGGCTGAAGGAGCAAAGGGGGGGCGGGGCGGGGGAAGCCTGGGGGAGATGTGTATAAGTCAACAGAAATATTCAAATCTTCAGTGTCAACGATTTGAGTGTGGAGCCTGCACCACTGGACTGGAACCTCAGACCTCCCTGAGCGACACTGGGTCAGGACACGGGCAAGGTTCACAGCTGCCCGGCCTTTCCCTCCCTTCCTCCCTCCCTCATGTACTGACCCCGCATGGGGGCCCCCGGCAAGATATAGAAGGTGTCAAGGACCCAGGAGGCTGTGGACAGATTGGCTAAACCACAGCTGTGAGCAGGACAAGGGAGGGGCTTCGTGACACTGCTGCAGGACAGGTCAGTGAAGACAAGAGGTGCCCCCGTCAGACTTCCTAAGGGCCACCCTGCTGCTCTGCTAAAGCCATAGCTTCAGCAGAGGTGGGCAAGGAGGGCTACTGCCCACGGTGCCTTCCGGGCGCCTCCTGCTTAATTTCACCCCTGCCGCCCCTTCCTGCTGAAGCCTGCCATCTGGGTCCCAGAAGGTGAGCTCGTTCCCAGTGTTCTCTGAGACAGCAGATAGAGGAAGATGAGCGAAAGCAGAGAGGCTAGGGTGCGGTGGGGGGTGGGTAGGAGAGGAGCTGAGCAAGAATACGACACGCCACGTTGGCACCGGGGACTGACGCTACTGAAGAGACAGACCGTCCGGACCCTGTCGCCGGGGAGTGGAGGGGTGGGAGGGCATGGATCGGGCTCAGGCATGAGGTGCGCTGGGCAAGGAGGGAGCCGGGGGCCCCAGGTACCTTCTGGGCTCCAGAGAAGGCGTGGTAGAAGCTGGACACGTAAGTCATGATGGCTTTCTCGTCCGGGCGGGCGGTTCCGACGATGTCTGTCAAGAAAAATCTGGAGTTAAAGCCAGCTGGTGAACACATGATCCACTCCCTAATGTGATGGGAAAAGCAGCTCTCAGAACCGCAAGTCTTCTTGCCAAGATGCTGAGCCTGGATCTAACCAGCATCTGGCATCAACTTCCACTTACAGGAACACAAGAGGCAGAGGAAGGAGTGAAATGGTACCTGAGGAAGGAAACGAGACAAACCAGAGTAACGGGTGCTCGGAACAGCTGGTTGTCAGGCTACAAGTTCAAGGCCAGGAACCAAAGTTGTTGGAGGGAAGAGGGAGATGCTACAGGTTAGAAAAGATACAAGAACTAGAACAATGAGATGCCACAGGCACGCTCTGCTCAAGCCAACTGAAGAGAAATGATGGGGCGACTCTGATTTTGAACCAAGTGGCAGATGTATCCAAGACTTACTGTCAATTTGCTTGGTGTGAAAATTATTTTATGATGGAAAATAGAGGGAAAATATTTCTGTTTTTAAGGTCTGTATTCTGAAGTATGTAGTAGTGAGGTGCTATGATGTTTCTGGGATTTGTTTTAAAATGCTTCAACAAAGAAGACAAAAAGAAAAAAAAAGTGACTAAATCTCAATAATTGTTCTATCTGGATGGTGGGTATATGGAAGTTCCTTATATTATTCTCCCTTCTTTTGCACATTGGAAAATGTCCCCACAACTTGACAGACATTGTCACAAACTGTATCTTCCATCTCCTCTCCTAAGGGTCCATTCATCTTTCCAAAAAGTCATTAGCATGTCCATAGTGTTCTTTCTCTCCCTCTCTTTGCCCTGTGAAGTTAGATATGCATATAGACCTCAAACTCAAATCATCTCTTTAAATTACCCATCACGACAAGCTCCCATGTGTGTACATGAAGCACATGTAAGTAAACTTTTTCTCTCCCCTAAATAACAAAGGACCACCGTGCTCCCCCCCGATACCCACCACCCCAACTCCAAGACCAAGATAAGCATCACCCTCGGGCAGCCCTTTTCAGCACCAGCTACAACCCCCCCTCCAAATCTCACGGTATCTGTCTATCTGTGGAATCCCTGAGCGACTAGTGATCCCCAGGCTCCCCAGAAGAGACCCCAGGAACCAGGCCTTCTCCCATCTGGCCTCAGAGTGCCAAGGCCCAGCCCCTTGGCCGCTGGACGCAGCTGAGAGAAAAGTCGAAGGCTCAGAGGGAAGGGCCTCTCACCTTCTGCATCCAGCATCTTAGGAATGTCCAGGTACTTCTCCGCCACATCGAAAGCTGTGTTCAGGTTTGTCAGTGGGTCATCCTAGGGGAGAAGAAGAGGCGGGTGAGAAGCACAAGAAGTCTCTGGATACCCCCATCTGCATGATCATCAAGCCTGGGGGGCAAGGGGGTACTGCTGTGGCCCCTCCCTGGCTTAGCCCTCAGGGGTCAGCTCTGGGTATAGAAGTCTGGCCTCATGACCAAGATCTGCTAGCTGGGGGGCTTAAAATGCATCTTTCCTCTTCAAGTTGCAGTTTCTTTGTCAAAGAAATGGAGTGAGGAATACTAGCCTGCAGGCCAAGAAAGAATTGCAAGCTGAGACAGAGGCACTGGCCTGGGAGCCATCAGTCTTGACTTCTAGTTTCTGCCACCAGCCAGCTGGACTGGCAAATAACCTAACCTCAGTGCCCCCATCTATTACTCAAAAGTTGGACTAGGAGCTCTCACATCCCTTTGGTGCTCACATACCATGAAATTCGGGGATTCCTTCAAATAGCCAGTCTTCTGACTACATTCTGGCCTCTGCTACCTTCTCAGGAAAACTTATCGGGGACTGGTGAGGAGGTGGAGAAGCCAGAATCCTCGTGCACTGTTTGGTGGGATTGCAAAATGGCACAGCTGCCATGGAAAAACAGTACGGAAGTTCCTCAAAAAGTTAAACACAGAACTGTATCACAAAGCAATTCCACTTCTGGATCTATATCCCAAAGAACTGAAAACAGGGACTCAAATAATTTCATATGCATGTTCATAACAGCATTATACACGATAGCCGAAAGGTGGAAATAACACAAACGTTCGTGGACAGAAAATAGACATGGAATACTATTCTGTGGAAAAAAGAGAAGAGATCCTGATATGTGCTACAACGTAGGTGAACCTTGAAAACATTAAGCGAAGTGAAATCAGCCAGACTCAAAGAACACATATTATACGATTATACAATGCCACTTATATAGGTACCTACTCCTAAATTCCTAGATACAGAAAGCAGCATGGTGGTTTGCCAGGGCTGGCGGAAGCAGCAGTGGAGAGTGATGGTGTGATGGCTTCAGAATTTCAGTTTTGCAAGATGAGGAGTTCAGGAGACGGATGGTGGTGGTGTGAATATACTCAATATCACTGAACTGTACACTTAAAACTGCTTCAAGTGGTACTTAAAAAATAATCGTGGAGTATACTTGCTTTACAATGTGGTATTAGTTTCTGCTAAGTTGCTTCAGTCGTGTCTGACTCTGTGCGACCCCATAGACAGCAGCCCACCAGGCTCCCCTGTCCCTGGGATTCTCCAGGCAAGAACACTGGAGGGGGTTGCCATTTCCTTCTCCAATGCATGAAAGTGAAAAGCAAAAGTGAAGTCGCTCAGTCGTGTCCGACTCTTAGCGACTCCGTGGACTGCAGCCTACCAGGCTCCTCCGTCCATGAGATTAGTTTCTGCTGTACAACAAAATGAACCAGCTGTATGTATACAAATTCCTCTCCCTTTCAACCCTCTAAAAGTGGTACTTTTGATA